>CABHPP010134938.1:0-11603 GCA_902168425.1 Peromyscus attwateri
ACCTACAGAATGTGGGAGAGTAAGCAGCAAGGCCTGCATGTTAAATACTGTGTGACATGCACTAGGACCAAATTCTGAGTTAGAATAAAACTCGTCAAGTGTGTTTCAAAATGGGTTTGTTATTGTGCAGCTCTGCTCTGTGACACACTGCTGGGCATAGACATATAATTTATTTGTATATTATGTAAGAACATAACCTCAGATGCCTGAGGCAAAATGTGATTTTCTTTTAACTGTATTTCCAGGAATACACTCAGATAAAACCGAAATGTAAATGAAATAAGATGCAAGGGACTGAAAGTACCTCTAAGTACTGGCTTTTGGACTGAGGAAGCTCTCTGTCGTGGTTAACCTTAATTGACTGGATTCACAGTAGCCATGTAAACCCATTGCTAAGTGTGTCTGTGAAGGTGTTTCTAGAAAAGTTTAATGGAAGAAAGAACACCCACCTCAAATATAGGAAGCTACATCCCTTGGGTCTTTGACTGAATAAGAGAGAGAAAGTCATGGACACTAGTATTCATTTTTCTGCTTCCTGCCTCTGGATGAACTGTAACCAGTCACCTCATATTCCTACCACCATGCCTTCCCACTGGGAAGATCTGTTCCCTTAAAATGTGAGACAAAATAAACCTTTCTGTTCTTGAGTTGCAAAGCTGTCTGTTTATCTGTTTGTCTGTCTGTCTGACTATCTATCTATCTATCTATCTATCTATCTATCTATCTATCTATCATCTATCTATATCAATTTCTCTATCTCTATGTATGTATGTATTATCTATCTATCATCTATCTATCTTCTATCTATCTATCTATCTATCATCGCTATCAATCATCTATCTATCTATCATCGCTATCAATCATCTATCTATCTATCTATCTATCTATCTATCTATCTATCATCTGTCAATCTGTCTTATCTGTCTTTCTGTCTATCTATCTACCTAGATATGTTTGTTTATTTATATATCACAGAAATAAGAACACTAACTAGCATGTTTGTGGAGAGCGAGCTTTCTCTTTTCTGCCAGGAGACTGGTCACTATGGGCTCCATGTAGTCAGGTTTATAAAGAAACAGAAATATAGTAGTAGGTAGATTAATTTTAAGTTTTTGATCAGGAGGCAGGTGAGCACTGACAGACATAAAATTTCATCTGTCTGTATTAATGAACCCCTCAGAAAATCTAAATTGGTCTTGTGAATGATAATTGTTATTGAGAACTACCAATATTTCTGAGGAAAACTTGGATGTCCCCACTATTTAGCTGAGTGATCACCTTTATTTAACAGTAAGAGATTGGAGTTAGAAGTCTAGAACTTTGCTCCTTGCTTCATAGATGCCCACATTAATCTTTTTTTTTTTTTTTTGAGATAAAGGGAATGGCCGGGTTGCTGCTCATTTCCTCTTTCTTTGCTGGCATAAAGTCACATCTTTGTGACTGGAAAAATTAAGTGTGTCCTATGTCTTTCCTAGGATGTAAACTTATCAGCAGGGACCTATCATTGAGGATCCCCAAATTCCTGGAATCCACTTTCCTCAGGGACACAAAGATGTTGTTAACACTATTCACCCATGATTACACAATCTCAACTTCTTCTGCAATTATAAAATGTTCTATGTATTTCTCAGGTCTGACATTACACAAGCATCCTCTTACTGATAAAGAGGGATACCGTGGGATCTGGGCAAACTGGGAAGAGGCAGGGAAAGGGCTTTAGTGGAGTTGGAAATTCACCTGGAGGCTAGGTCGAGAGGCCTTGGTAAACAACACCAGAACACAGCAATGACGTCACAAATGGGGGAAAGGTGAAAACAGCATTTCGTATCACCTGACATGGCCACCTTTCTGTTTCTGCAGGAGAATTGGTCCTGGGAGCATGGAGGACCCCCAAACGCTAACACATTCAAATGGCCTGTATAAAACAGGGTAAGATTTGATGTAGCACATAGAAGCTTCAGGTTTCAGAGCAACTTTAGATTGCTTACACTATGTGGTATAACACAAGGATGTTGGGATAGCAGTTGTGCTGTGTTGTTTAGTGAATGAGGACAAGAAAAACTTTGAGTTCATGTTTTGTACAGATATGTTTTCTAATGGAGTTTTTAGCTTCTGCTAAATCCATAGATGTGAAAACTATGGCTACAAAGGGCTGAATATACCTCATGCCACTCATGCTATCTCCATCTTCCCATAAGTGTACATCCCTAGAGAAAGTGAGTTTTAAAGAGAAAATGTATGCACATGCACAAACACCTCTGTGTATTTATACTGATGTATGTATGTATATATAGTCAAATATTAAAAACACAATCAATAAAAGGCATAATAATAGAAGTAGGGGCCAAAATCATTAAAAGTGACAAGGAGAAACACAAAAGAGCCTCTGTGAAGACTTTTTATCTTGCATTTGTTCTCACAGAATTGTGAGCAATTTTGACACTGTCTTTGATATAAACATGGATCACACACACACACACACACACACACACACACACACACACACTCAGAACAACATTGTAGATATAGAAAAGCAGGTTTCTTCTCTTTGGAGAAATATTTATCAAAAGGAAGCTGGAAAGATCACTGTGGCAGGGCTGATACTGCTGCACTTGTGGGAATTCATGGCTTTTAGTACATCCACCTCGATACAAATAAAAGTAGATGTGTGTGTACATGTGGATTGCTGGACACACACATGTGTTCTGACCCTCTTCAATATGAAGACTGAGAGGTGATGAGAGTCTGGTAGCACTGAATATACTTGGCTCTGCCTTTGTTTTGATAATACTGACATTATTTAAGTACTTGGTGAGTAAGATTACATGAAAGTCACATGATAAAGTCCAAACATATTTGCATCCTTTGTGAGAGTTGGAAAACAACTGGGGATCATAACAGAAACAGGGGAAGGAAGCTCATTGCTGTCCACAGCCCTGATGCCAGAAGCTGTAATCCACTCCATCTGGAACTCCCTTGCTTAGATACAATATGCTGAGTGAGCTGGTCACCCACAAGCAACATTTCTGATATGCTGGACGTATGTGAAGAGTCTTCCATATTCTTGAAACTTAGTGAACACAGAGCCAATGCTTAGACCTCTATCTACTTACCTTTTCCAAATCTTCAGATTAACAGCAGTGCATAAAAGAAGGGAAAACAGGGTCATTTTCTCTCAGGGCAGATTTATATTCCACCCTGCTTGTTAAGATGGGAAACAGGAGACCCACACACGTAAGCGTTGAAAAGACCAAAACAGCAAGCACACCATATTGCTGGCATTTTCCCTTGCCTCCCATCCCGTCTGTGTTGTTGGTGCTGAAGCAGTACTGAGCAGATGGACTGTGTCCTGAAGGTCAGAGGAAAACAACAGCTGAGCTGACAGCCAAACTGGTGGAGAAACACCCTGTTCTGAGTGATCCTTACTCAGAGAAAGCCTGTATCTCAAACCCATTGGTATTTTAGGAATACAGCCGATTTCACTCAATTAGTCCCTTAAGGAAATGTAGACAGTGAATCTGAAGCCGTGAAAATAAACAGATTCTATTCCTAATTAACGGAAGACAATGCCATTTTGTCACAGTAAATTACCTTCTGTCATATTTTCTTCCCTTGGACTTTCATACATTCTCAAGCAACCTCAATACCAGGCAATGTGTTACTTTAGCTTTAAATGTATAAATATGCATTTATAATGTAGTATAATGACATGCAAAGGCACCCTGGATACCTTCCTTCCTAGCTCTGCAGCACTCCTTCTCTTCTACCACTTCTCCTCCCCCAGCTTCTCTCCCCCCCCCCTCCTCAAGCAGTCTGATTCCCTTCTCTTCGATGCATGAGTAATTAAGTTGTTTCCTCAAATCACTTTCTTTGACAGGTTGCCATCTTTCACAAATTGAAATCCACGCTTCTTCAAATGACCAACAAGTATTTTCCCAATCTAGTTTCAATCTTCACTCTCACCTCACAACACTTTTTTGGTTGCTACACAGTATGACACAGACTCACATGGAACACTCAGAACCCTGAGCATTGAATTTTGTTCCTCTACGTGAATGACTTTCTCACTTCACTTTCTTCCACAAGAGTAACTTGCTGATGTCCTAATTATTAGCTCTAAAATGTTTTCTTTTGATGTACTCCACTCCATCTCATCTGGTATGAATTAATCACCCCTGCACTCTTGCATTATGCAATTTCTAAAGAATGGATCATAAAGCCTGTCTATAGATTAAGATTTCTCTGAAGGAAAGTTTTATTCTTTTAATTAAAAAACCTAAAATCATATATGTATATGCATGTGTGTGTGTGTGTGTGTGTGTGTGTGTGTGCGTGCGCGCGCACGCATGCGCATAGGGTATATGGATATGAGGCTAGAGGCTAGAGGCATTGTGTCCCCCTAAACCTGGACTTATAGGAGGCTGTGAACTAGCCACCCCACATCAATTCAGAGAACAGAACCTGGATCCTCTGCAAGAAAATAAAAATTTACTCTTACTGCTGAGACATGTCTCCAGCCCTGGCTTCCATTTTCCTTTTCTTTTTTTTTTTTTTTTTTTTGGTTTTTCGAGACAGGGTTTCTCTGTGTAGCTTTGCGCCTTTCCTGGAGCTCACTTGGTAGTCCAGGCTGGCCTTGAACTCACAGAGATCCACCTGGCTCTGCCTCCCGAGTGCTGGGATTAAAGGTGTGCGCCACCACCGCCCGGCCCATTTCTTATTCATATGGTTCATTTTCTATACCTGCTTTTCTATACTTAGTAGCATTTTAATAAATGTTAAATGTATGTTTAGGAAAATAGATAAAGGAATGGCAAAATACTTCAACCATGGTGCTTTGTTGTTCCACAGACTCTTTAGAGAAATGCTGCCTAAATGCACAGACATGTGACTAAAAGTTTTCTTCCATTTACAGCCTGTGCCTAGTGTGGTGAATCAAGCATGCTACAGTTGCGCAGACCTTGCAGAACATCGACACCCATTCTCAAAGGCCCCTTGCCTGTGATGGTGGACAATGTTCATGTCCCCCCAAATCCCATACAGAAATCTTACCTTCTAGTACATCTGTCTGTAGTGATGATACTGCTAAAAGAGTAGTCAACATTGAATGAGCTCATAAATGTGAGCCCTTTATCTGACAAGATTAATAACTTTCTGCAAAAGGGCACCAGTGGGTTGTCCTATCCTCTGCCTCTCTGCACCACAGAAGGTGAGGTGACAGACTAGGGAGATGGCAGCTGTCTTCAAAATAAAAGAAGAATTCTTAGAATGAAGCCTATCTTATCTTCACCTTGGCAACTGATTTCCTGACCTCCAGGGATGAGAAAGTAGCCCCCTGTGGTGTAAGCTTTCAGCCATGCTAATTTTTTGTGGCAGCTGGAGAAACCCACCCTAGAAACAAATGGTGGCTTCTTCTTCAGCTCAGGCTTGAGATGAAGAGCTAAGGAACTCTGGAGCCAATGCCTGTGAGTAGGAAGTGGCACTCCGCAACTACTCTGGTGTCACTGCAGGTCTCAGTTACCTTCCAGTCTGCCCCTCATCCTGCCACTTTGGAGTCAACTCCTGGTTCTGAACTTTAAGTCCTTACATCTTCCCACACTGTCAGCTCAAAGATCATCTGCACCCAGTCACAGGCGAGGGCCCACATGATAGTTCTGTGCCAAGAGCTTCAGTTTGCAGACCCTGGGATGAAGGCAGCCAAAGCCTTGTTCTTACACATCTCACCCACCTTGCTTCCATTTCTATCCCATCATAAATGAGAGCATGACGATCACTGCTATCATGTGACAGGGGCAGTCAATTGATGGGGAGTCTGTGGAGATGTTTCCCAGGGACTCATTTGCTGCTGACCAAGAGAAGGCTCAGTATACTGAGGAACACACCCAACACCATACAGCAGACAATGTCCTTGTGCCTCTTGACAAAATGACACATAAAGACACATGCTGCATAAGCTCCTCTATCTTCTGGAAAAAATAAAAACAAAAATAAAAACTGTTTGCATCCCAAAAGCTATGAGGTGAGAGGAAGAATGTGGGGAAGAGAAAGCTGAGACCAAGCTGTGCTTTGTAGATGAAAATATAAACCAATGACTACATGAGCCCATTACCCAGCAGAGCACACTATGACCATAAACAATGAAGCAATATATCTATGGGAGCAGACTTAGAAAACCCAAGGGGCTTCAATAAAGACTGCTCTTCACACAAAAAACCAATCCCTGTCCATGGTTCTGAAAGCGGTGGCGGCTCATCAAAGGCCCTTGTTGATTACAAACAGCACCCCAACCTTCTAGGAGGGCCTCCATGAGAAAGCAGGAAGGACTGGCAATGAGGCCTCAGAAGGGCACCTACTGAGCTCTTAAATGAGTGCCAGCTTGCCTCCGTGTTTTTCCTTCCCCCAAGAAGTGAGTGAGTATGAGGAGTGGGCAAGTGAACTATTATAATGAAGATGGGGAGGAGGGGTGTTGTGTCTGCAGCATTTCAGTAGGTGAGGCACTGACCTCTTGCCAGCTGATCAGTCCTTAGAACTGCATTTCTCTCTTCCATGTGCCTTCTTCTGGCGGCCTTGTACAACCTTTCCAACTGCTTGCTAGATCTTTTGATTGCAGAGGCTTTATTGTGCTCTGAAATGGAAAACAGACTTGTATCTGTGGTTGTTATTAGATCTATTCTAATTCCTACAGTGTGCCTAGTTACCAGGCCACATCTTCTCCACCCTCAAAATTCTGTTCATCTGGCTTTGTCACTACGGATCTGTCCCAGGTAGACTCCGTATCGCTTGACACATGTCAATTGCTTCACAGTCTTCCAGCACTCATCTATTAATAGAGCTTCCTTCTGTTCTGAATGGTGCTTTTGTTTTTATTTCCTGTTGCTGGGTCCTTATTCACTGTGTGTATACTTGCCTTTCCTTGGTTGACAACATCAACAGGATGAGAATGGCCACAATATGCTTATTTAGTGAGGTCTAACTGGGAATTTCTCGAGTCACAAAAGTTAGAAACAAGTATTTTTGTTGAAACCTCATGATAATCCTGAGTTAGATACTTTAAATTTTTGTTTTCTTTGAAAACCAGGATGTTAATGCACTCACCTTGTTAAAAAATTTTTTTGGAAAGGCTTGTTTATAGGAAAACTGAACATGCCCCTTCACTTCCTCATGGTTACCATTGACAACAGTGGGGTGTGTTGCTTTCTTGACTCATGTGACTGTGTGGGGGGGAGAATTCACAGATGATTTCCTGCTTCATTTTACAGTATGTTTTAGAACTGACATGAGAAAGGACAACTTGTCTCTACATCACAGGGCAGAGAAACAGAGGCATGGAGGAATTAGCAAACCTTATCCTAGAAGGAAATAGTTTCCATTATGCAATAGCATCCTAGAAGGCAGTGGAATATGTTGTGGTATATGAGCCGTAGCACCTTCTGCTCTACTTCAAAAAGTCACTGCATTCACTTATTTGTGCATGTCTGTATGGATGCATGCCATGACATATGTACATATGTCAGAGGACAAGTTGTAGGAGTTGGTTCTCTCCTTCCACGATGATCGCCCTGGGCATGAAGCTAGGTCAGTCTTGGTGGCAGGCACCTTCACTCACTATTCTAGCTTGCTTTTCTGTTGCTTGGATAAAGCACTGGCCAAAACAACTTGGAGAGGAAAAGATTTATTTCAGCTTACAGGTTGCCATCCAACATCAAGTGAAGCTAGGGCAGACACTCAAGCAGGATCCTGGAGATCGAAACAAAAGCAGAGACCAGGAAGGAGTGGTGCTTACTGACTCGCTCTCTCCTTGGCTCACATTCAGGTATCATTCACTTTTTTTTCCATTGTAGAAACCAATTCTTATGAGCTTTGGGGAGGATAATGTGTTTCCATAACAAAATGACAAATGTTTCAGGAAACTTGGGCATGTTTACTTTCTTCTTTTTCTTTTTTCCTTTTATTGATTCTTTGTGGATTTCACACCATGCATTCTGATCCCACTTATCTCCCCTTCTCCTTGCATCTGCCCTCTGCTCTTACAACCCTGCCCCCCAATCAAAACCAATTAAAAAAAAGAAATAAAGAAAACAAAAGACAAACAGAAATAAAAACAAAAACAGAAAAAAAGAAGAATCTTCTTGTGGAAGCTGTAGTGTGGCCCATTAAGTCATACAGTTTACCCTTTAGTCCATTCCTCTTTACTTGCAAGTGTTCATTAGACTGACTCGAGGCCTCTGGTTTCTGCTACATCACCAATAATGGGCTCTCACTGAGGCTCATCTTGGATATCCTGTTGTTGCCATCCTGTGTCATGGAAATCTTGCTGTTTTGGATCTGTGGGTTTGTTCCCTCTACATGCTCCAACAGTTCATAGATGAGGTGAATATTGGGGTGGGCCAACTCATAGTCCTGGGCCTGGGTGGTAGGTGGGTTTTTCAGCTTGTTAACTTTCCCTCCTCATCACTACCCAGGTGAGCTCTCTAGCACTGCCTTGGCTTGCTCGTCCAATGCAGCCTACAGCAAGGAGTAGAGCCGGTTCTTTTGCTCTCAGCCCCTCAGATCCGGGTCCCCATCACTCATATTGCTAGGGACAGCTCTATTGTTTTACCCAGGCAAGGTACAGGGCCCCCTCTTTTGATTGCTGTAGAGGGAATATGAGGAGGTCCAGACATCATTCTTAAAGAGGTAAAATTCACTTGCCTAGAGTTGGTACTGCCCACAGTGGTTTGGGTTCTCCTGCATCTATTAACAATTAAGAAAACACTCCCATAGATATGATTATGGGCCTATCTTCTCTAGGCAATTCTTCAAATGAAGTTCCTATGTCCCAGGTGATTCAGGTTGTGCCAAGCTGAGAGATGAAACTAATTATGACACCCACTAAGCTCTCTCTGGACCTATGTTTGCAGCTCCCTCACCAAGAAAAATCAGTGTCACACGTGAACTCTCATCCTCAAAGTTTAGTTCTGTGCTTGTACCTGAGTATCGGCACTATAACCAATCTCTGTCACTTGGGTCACATTTTAATTTTACTTTATTTAGGTCATTAAAACCCCATCCAAGGAAGTCCATCACTTCTGTTTGCTGAAAGATGTTCTGATATGGCTGATTTGTGGTATTTTACCTACTCTTAAGTTTGCCAATAAAGTGTGTCTTAGGGTTTCTATTGCTGTGAAGAGACACCATGACCACAGCAACTCTTACAAAGAAAACATTTAATGTGGCTGGCTTACAGTTTCAGAGGTTTAGTCCATTATTGTGACATGGTAGTGTGCAGGCAGATATGGTACTAGAGCTGAGAGTCCACCATCTTGATCAGCAGGCACAGGAAGTGAACTAAGATATTGGGAGTGGCTTGAGCATATATGAGACCTCAAACCCTGCCTCCACAGTGACACACTTCCTCCAACAAGGCCATACCTACTCCAACAAAGCCACACCTCTCAATAGTGCCACTCCCTTTGGGGGTCATTTCCTTCCACACCACCACACTGTGCTTCTCAGACTTAATCTTTACTGTGACTACATCTTGGTTATGCTTCTTTCATTCACCATGTAGTGTTAGTTGACCAGAGCATTCTCCTAGTATCTGCAGCTGAGTGTTCTTTTCTCATTCCTTCCCACTCCCTGCCTCTGTAATGGTACTACTTCCCAGGGTGACCCCTGTTCCAGGTCTCTTGAAGCAGGTTTGATCACACTACAACCCTTCCTACTTTACCCAGAGGAGCAATGTACCTTGTTAATGATCTGAGGAGAACATTAAATCTGGCTGCAACATAAAACGAGGCTACAGTGTGTTCTATTGACTGAAGAACAGACAGCATAGTCAAGGCTTTGAAAAAATGTGGGGTAGATAAGATGACCCAATATTTTGTTTTTATTTCTAAATAAAATGTGTGCTTATATGGAGTAGGAGATGGGAGACAGAAGACAACTTGGTCTCGAACTTTCTATCCTCCTGCCTCAGCCTTCTGATTTCTGTGTTACAGGCATTTGCCATCACATTCATCTTTACTTCTTATTTTTTAAAAACATTTATGGATAGTTGCCAAACCAGGGACCCTTCCTATATACATTCTGAGTCTTGTGTTTTCTGTAAGACATCAGATACTTATTTTCCCATAGATCTCTGAGTCATGAGGCTTTTCCAGGAAGTAGAGTTTCACTTCCTTCCTCCATTGTTTATTACTACTGCTTTTCTGGATTCCTCATCAGTGATTCCATGATTTCTTAGTGAGCTAGAATTGAAGCATTGTGTCGTCAGTCAGGTAAGCTTTTTTACCCTGTCACATTGTGTCAGATACTCATGAGCATGACCTAGTGACCTTCCAGACTCCAATGGCCTCCTCCTTCAACATCTCTCTGCCCTGATTCTGTGATGCACTTTCCCCCTAACCACTGTTATTTTTTTTTTTATCACACCAGTCTCAAAAGCAAAATCTAGAATGATTGTTTCTTGTCTACCAAAGTTAAACTCAAGTGGGTCAGAACTATTCATTCTTTCCTCCTGTGGTACCTGCCTGTGCTAACACAACCATCAGATTTATCAGACACATTCCAGTTTCTGGGATTCACTTAGAATTCAAAAAAGTCATTCTTAGTTGGAATAAGAGTCCCCAATTTCAGTCTTCAATCTAGCCTCCTCAGAGGTTTGGTTTTGAAGAGTCACCATAATCCAAGTCTATTCTGCTGTCTATTTCTGGTCTCCACTGGTCTCAGTAAGAACCTTTGCCTGTCCTGTGAGCATGCAACACATCTTTCTGCTGCCAGTCTTCAATGGAGCTCTGTTCACCCTGGCAGCATTCTGTGTTTTCCTTCTGATGAAGTGGAAAGTGACTGACTGTGATATCTGTCGTCCTTGGCTGCTACTGGTACATCTTGTACCTTTGCAGGACTTACAAGAGAGTGTCCCTGCTAGAAGGACAAATGTGTAACAGCACAGCTTTCCCCACACTGTCATATCTCTCTGCTGGGAAACTTGGCTTGGCATACTTCAAAGGCCTGGACTTCAGCCCCCACTTCTACTTTCCTTCAGTGCCTCTGTGCAGACCACACACACACACACACATACACACACACACGGTGATATTTTGTCCCCCAATACATTGTGCACCTTAATAAACTTATCTGGGGTCAGAACAGAACAACTGCTAGATAGACATAGAGGCCAGAAAATGGTGGCACACACACCTTTAATCCTAGCATTCTGGAGGCAGAGATCCATCCAGATCTCTGTGAGTTCAAAGCCACACTGGAAACATCCAGGCATGGTGACACATGCCTTTAACCCCAGGAAGTGATGGCAGGAAGCAGAAAGGTATATAAGGCATGAGGACCAGGAACTAGAGGCTTTTCAGTCTGTTAAGCTTTTAGGTTTTTGAGCAGCAAACAGTTCAGCTGAGATCTATTCGGATGAGGACACAGAGGCTTCCAGTTTGAGGAAACGAGATCAGCTGAGGAATTGGTGAGGTGAGGTTAGCTGTGGCCTATTCTGCTTCTCTGATCTTCTAGCATTCACCCCAATTCACCCTGGCTTCAGGTTTGATTTTATTAATAAGACCTTTTAAAATTCATGACACACACACACACACACACACACACACACACACACACAC
>CABHPP010134940.1:4382-30722 GCA_902168425.1 Peromyscus attwateri
GTAGCTTTGCGCCTTTCCTGGAACTCGCTTGGGAGACCAGGCTGGCCTCGAACTCACAGAGATCCGCCTGCCTCTGCCTCCCGAGTGCTGGGATTAAAGGCGTGCGCCACCAACGCCCGGCGAAGGATGGTTTTGTGTGACTGCCAACTCTGTCTATTTTTACTTCTTTTCCATAAAAAAGTAATTTTTTTGTGAATTTCCACAGATAAGGAAGGACACTGGGGAGTGAAGGACGTGACTCCGGAGCCTGATGGGGCGTGGGTGGGAATTTCTCCCCTGTCCTTTGTCCTCGGTGTTCTTATCGCTCTCACTTCAGGGTCTCACGTGCTTTACAGCACTGTGTTTGAAAGCGGGCCATAGACGTTTCTCAGAAATCGGAGAGCCAAATCCACAGACATCTTTTATTATCCCTTATTTAACTTGAACAGCCTATAAACTTGGTTTACGTCGTGAGTTTCTCCATGTGACTGCAGTGAAAGAGCGTACAGCTCGCGTGGGCTGTGCAAATGCTTTTGATTTCAGGAGTGACCATTCTTCTGGAAGTTACAGTCCTAACCCTCCATCGTTTTTATTGTCTGACTTGAGACCTCCACACTTTTTTTTATACAGCAGGGTTTCTCCTCTCATAAAATAAAGACGGCTTTCTTCCCTGCCGTGTTCATGTGGTAGCAGATAAAAGAAAGGCCAGTCCTACTCAGAGATAAATATTGCTTATTGAGCGTTATAACCACACAGCAGAGGAGTCTGCTTGAGATTGTGGTTTTAGGGTTCAGGCTTTTTGAATTCCATTTGCTTAGCTGACTAATCTACCTCTTTGATAACACCAGTTAGAGTTTCCTCCATATAGAGAGGCAAAACGATAATAGCTCATTAATATGTTTATAACTTCTTTAAAGGTCTCTCTGGCTACTGTGTAGAGACCAGACTGGGAAGGAGAAGACCATCAGTGAGAGAGACCAGTGAGGCAGCTGGTGTATAAGCCACGTACAGATGTGAGGCAAAACCTGACTTGAGGAGGAAGCTAGCTCATTTACACAAGGTATGGAAGGAAATGTGTGTTGTACTGGTGCCGGCCTTATCTCCTTTTCCCACTCCACCAAAGGGAAATCATTCAGCACAAACCCTAAAACAGCGCCACCTTGTTCTCCTTCCATGCTAGCTGAGGCCACATGACAGGGCATTGCTTGGGTAAAGTACTTGGTTCTTGGTCTTTGTTTCCTGATCTTTAAAATGGAGCAAATACTGGCACCTGTCCCGTTGAATTGTCCTGAAAAACAGAGGATGTGGATGTGCCGTGTTCAGGCTAGTTCCTTCCTGGAACTAAGCATTACCTACCACTTTTTTGCCGACCATATCAAGGATGCAAACAAGACAATGTGGCTCATGGCCCCTAGGGGACAGCAGAGGAATAATTACAGAAGTGCATCATGACAGGGGCATATTAGTTATCAAAGATGATGCGTTGTCTAAGGAGAAAAAAAGGTGAGGAGAAAGCTGCTACCTGGCATGCAAAATGGAAACTGAGCAGGGAACTATTGCATATCTTGGTTTGGAGAGTCTTTAGAATAGCCCAAATGGTCGTGTAAACAAAGTCAAGGACATGGTCACTGAGCTGAGAGGAGGGATCCAGGCACAGCTGTGGGGACACACTTCTAAGAAGGCATACTCAGAGGGCCATCCAGTTGACCTTGGCTACTGAGGCTGAGGGCTGTGGACTCTACTTCTCACAAGAGGAGGCCATGCTGAAGTGACTTCCCAATGGCCATGTCTATGTTTCTGTGGTTTTCGGAGTTAGAATGCTTGTTTGCTTGCTTGCTTGCTCATTTGTTTTTCAATTTAAACACAAGTTTATTTAGCAAAACAAGGCAAAAAAACTCAAGGAATCTGACGATAGAATGGACTGAGCCTAGCTGAGGGGCATGAGCATACCACTGGGTTCTAGATTTGAGATTTTTCAAAGAACATTTTGTGAATATTTATGAGGAGAGTAAAGTGACCATTTTACCCTTCTAAATCATGCTGGACAGAATCTCCTTTTCAGAGTCCCAGGATGCTTTCAAAAGCCCATAAGGCAGGAATCAAAAACCACAATGCAAATGTACTATAATGAAGTCAGAGTCTCTTGAGAATGTAGAGCATGCTTGTGTGTGCATGCACGCCTGTGTGCTTACGTGAGTGCATGCAAGCATGCCTGCGTGTGGCAATGGAGAAGTTCCCTGGGAAAGCACCAGCCTGGGTTTCTGATACAGCAGAAAAACTCAACTGAAGCTTCAAGGATGCTTAACCACATAGAGCCATTCTGACCGTCAGGAGACAACTGCCCCAATTCAACTGTAATTACCTCATTTCTGCAGAGTTAGAATGTTCAAAGGATCTGATTTACAACTAGGTTTAAAGGTTATATAATTTAAAAAAAATTAAGATATGATTTGGTTTGCTCATATATCTTACCTTTTGAAAAATATTTTACGTGCATATGAGTGTTTGCTACATGTATGCATGTGTACTACATACATGCCTGGCCAGGAGAGGTGGTAGATGCCCTGAAATTGGAATCACATGGATGTGAACTGCCACACAGATGCAGGGAAATGATGTAGGTCCTCCGCAAGAACAGCAAGCGCTCTTAACCACTGAGCCATCTCTCCTGCCCTTACAACTTTTATCCTAACCAATTTCCTTCTATAAATAAAATGACAAGGTGGCTTAGGAGGGACATTGTTCAGTTTCGTGGAGGAGAGAATAATGCTGATAACTTAAAAGCAAGGTCACGGGAGCCCAAGACATTTGTTTTGGGCCTGAAACAGGTTTCAGTAGCTGTCAATTCTTTTGTTTGAAGTGTTTCTCATAAAAGAGATCATTGTCTCTCTGTAGGCAACCACACAACAGTGATTTTTGTTAGATGGATTGAATTTTTTTCCCCGTCAGATAGTGAGAAATAAAAATTAGGAGCCAGGATGTGAGGGTCTTTTCTTTCTCCTGTCCCTTCAATTTTCTGTCTTTCTATCTTGTCTCATTCCCATTTTAGTTCATCCCAGCATGCATCTCCACATGGATTACGCTTCCCTGCTTCCACCATGAGCCCATGATACCTACTATGTACACCTTAGCATTAATTACAGAAATTGAGAAATATGAATCTGGTTCTATTACTTCCAATCTTAGACACATTCAATGGTAATGGTTTCCTGATACCCTGAGGACAAATGTCAAGTCTCTAAATGCAAACCAAACGCCCTCCTTGTTTGAGGACCTGGTTAACGGTCTCATTTCATCTTAGAGTTTTCTCTGCCTCACAAACACGGCCTTGCCTCTTGCTCCGACCTCTGTGTGTCCCAGGCCTGCCTCCAATCACTAATCTATTCATGTCCATGCTGACCCTTTATTTCAGTCTCTGCTCAAGCATCACCTTCCTAGACCACCCAGTATAATGACCACACACACAGACACTTTCTATCCGTTCACACTCCTCAGTGTCCCTCAGTACTCACGCTGTTGTAAGTCACACTGTGCACCTATGTGATTCTTCTCCATTGACCCGTTCTCCAAGAATGTAAGCGTTTGGCAGGCAGGACTTGAGTTTTGCTTTCTACTCCCTCAACAGAGCTTAGATCCATCCAATAGTTAAGATGAATTTTGAATAAAGGGTATGGTGGTTTGAATAAGAACGGCCTCCATTGGCTCATATATGTGTATGCTTAATCCCCAGTTGGTGGACTGTTTAGGAAGGATTAGGAGGTGTGGCCTTGTTGGAGGAGGTGTGTCACTAGGGGTGGACTTTGTGGTTTCAAAAACTCAGCACCTCCCCCTCTCCCTCTCCCTCTCCCTCCCTCCCTTCCTCCCTCCCTGCTGCCTGCAGATCAGGATGTAAAGCTCTTAGCTACTGCTCTAGCACTATGCCTGTCTGCTTCCTGCTATGATGATCATGGACTAACCCTCTAGAACTGTAAGCACGTCCCCAGTTAAATGCTTTCTTTTATAAGAGTTGCTGGGTCATGGTGTCTCTTCACATAGAAGATGACTAAGACAAGGGGTATAAATAAAAGTACTCTGGCCTTCTAGACTGATGGTTGTGAAGACTGGGGTATATTTCCACTAAACAAAAACATGAATGCTCTCTGTGAGCTCTGAGCATCTCCTTCCTTGCATAGTGTAAGTTCTATGGGCTCTGGTTTGGGGAGGGTTGAGGGTTTCCATGGTAGTACTTGATAAGGTTCATTGTTTGAATCTATAGGTTTCCAGCATTGGGATAAAGTCTTGTCTGAACAAGTATGGTGAGTCAGTGGTAACAGGCCTTTAGAGTTCAATTCTAATAAAGGCTTTGCTTTTGAGTGAGTGAGAAGGAAGGAGACTGAGTGGTCGCATGGGATGGCAGAGATGAGGCGGAAAGGAAGGGTAGGATCGCAGTGGCCAAGGGAACACGTAGCCACTGTTCTAGCCCTCCCATAAATAAATGAACACATTTCCTCCATTTGGAGAATTCCCTGTAGATGTAACCGACCGTCTTATTAAATAAGAAACACAGAGCCGATTCAGAGAAGAAAGCCAAGAGGTCAGAGCGATAGCTAAGAGCTGAGATTAAAAACCTTACCCTTCCTGCTGCTGCTGTCCTACCTCTCCACAAGAGACCTCTCCGAAAGAGAGCTACTTCCTGTGTGTTTGTCTTTATATAGACTTCCTGTTCTGCCTTCTCATTGGTTGTAAACCCAACCACATGACTGCCTTGTCACTGCTTGTCTGTACAGACCTCCAGGTCTTCTATGGTTGGTATTGAGATTAAAGGCGTGTGTCTCCAATGCTGGCTGTATCCTTGAACACACAGAGATCTACCTAGCTCTGCCTACCAAGTGCTGGGATTAAAGGCGTGCACCACCACCACCCTGGCTTTCGCTATGGCTTGCTAATAGCTCTGACCCCTAGGCAACTTTATTTATTGACATACAAATAAAATCACATTTCAGTACAAATAAAATATCACTATAATTCCCAGTCTCCTTTGCACCTGAGACATCGGGTGGTGACACAAGGCCTGAGAGTGATGCCCTGAGCATGTGCCACCCAGAGTCTGCTCTGTTAAGAACGGCAGCAGGGAGATCAAGTGTCCAGAGGGGAGGATGACCAGGAGCCCAGCCCCAGCAGTAAGACTGAGCCCAGGGCAGGCTCCAGAGCCACGGCCACCAGAGCATTTCCCAGGTGTGGCTCAGAGCACTGAGCCTAGCTGGGGAGCCTCCTACCTGGGTTCCGGCAGCCTGAAAAATCTTCAGTAATAAATTACGTTCCTACCATCCTGTATCTCCACCAGATGCTGCAGAGAACTTTGACAGATTGCAGCCGGAAGTTCAGTTCTAGCCCCACTTACCCTGAATCAGGCCTTACAGTTTAGAGGAGGAGCTAACACAAGGGCAGGGATTTTGTAAGCAATTTTGTGATGCTCAGAATTCAAACAGTAGTACTTTGCACTCCAGGCAATGAAGTTCCACTTCAAGGAGGATAACTAACCGTGCCCATGTTCCCCTGGAGCACAGCAGAAGCCAGACTCAGAGAGGCTCAGCCTTCCAATTAACCACAGTGATTGGAATAGTCTGCCATTCAGTTTCTTTTCTAACATAATCTGGTAAAGCCTGAGGAAATTGGTGGCTCTATTCGGCCATGTCTGGTCAGCAGTATGTGTGTTTAATTGCCTGAGGCCTTAATAAATGCATCCGATCATTTCTGTTGTAACCTCAGCACTGTGGAGAGCAGCAACTTGGGTTGATCACAATCAACTCTCTGCCTGGCTTTCTGAGCATTGTACATACTCATCGTCCATAGTCTTGGGTTGGAATCTTCATTGGCACTGGAAATTCAAGAGAGTTCTTTAACATCCGTGTGCCTCCTAACACAGAGAACACTAACCTCATAGTGTTCTGAGGGGAGATATTTGAATGACAAGTAGAGAACCTGACATCTGTGAGGTATAAAATGCCACCTACTCTGTAAGAGCAGTTTCCTTCCTAGGTACCACATTCAACACCCTAATTGGGTTGTTCTTTCTTTCTGCCTCTAACACAGCCTGATACAGGGGAAGTTTGAAAGCCATGAGATTTTTTTTTTTAAAAAAAAAAAAAAAGCAAATTCAAAAAGACAAAAAAAATATTAGCAAGGAAATTTCTCAAACAAAAGAAATGCACAAAGTCTTGCCATCTGAGCTTGGCAAGTTATTTATTGGAAGCAAACACATCACACATGAAATCAAACACTCACTACCCTCAAATTCAAAGTGACCATATACCGCAACAGAATAATCCTGGTCCATCCTTGTTGCCCAGAATAACTATTACAGCATCACCTACTACTTCAATAGAGGTCCAGGATGGGGCAATTCTATAGTCTTCTGGACATAAAGTAAGCAGGCTCAAAGAGCATACAGACGATGGTCTAGTTAAGGGGTGAGTTGGAAATCAAACAGTTAGCAAGAACAGAATACATTATACTATAGGTCCAGAGACCTTAGAAATGAAGCTGTTTGTGCCTCAGCCTGGAAATCTTTTCTGGGCTTCCCTTAGTGCTAGAAACTAGATAATATAACGAGATGGAGCCTGCCTGTACAAGCCAATCAGCCACATTTCAACAACAAAAGGTGGGCAGGACACTTAAAGCGCCAGAGTGGGGAGAGGACTGTGACAGAAAGGGTATTCGCTGCCTTCCAATCCAGATCACAGCAAGGCAAAGTTCAGCACCGGCCTACTGCCATAATCATTTAACAAATTCATTTCTTAGGCTGGCATCCAAAGTGATATGCTCCATCATGGCATCTTCATACATTGCATCACTCCAGAGAGTTTCCACCTGATCCCCTTCCCCAACAATCCTTTGATAACAAAGTCAACTGTTCCTCATAAGCAGGCATCTGCCATGAAGAAGGTAGCCAGCAAGCTCCTCACTCATCCTCGATTCTCCACAGTTTGTACTGTTGGTTCCCAAAGTCTGTTTCGATTGTTTCCCTGTGGTAACTACTGCCCCCAAACACTGGGTTCACAAGTGTTAACCCACCCCCACCCCACCCCTGCTTCCTCTGCTCCCCAAGACTGGATTGGGATCCCTTGTTTATCCTTCCTATCACCCTCTGCTCATTCTTATGGTTGCATTGATGACATTGGATTGTGGCTTCCGTCTCTTGACTCTTTCCCTCTTAACTTTGAGGTACTTGAAGAGAGGGTCTCTTTGACTCATCTTTATACTCCCATTGCTTAACGCAGCTTTTGATTTGATGCATACATGGCTCCCAAGATATAAATCTAAGGATGCTTAAGTTCTGCATATGAAATAGCAAGTATTTCCACATGTCTATGTAATCCTCTATCAAGTCTAGGTTTTTCTCTAGGTTACTTTTAATGCCTTATACTGTTATGCTTAAGAAAAGGCAAGAAACAATTCTGTGCAGACACATTCCCCCCCCAAGACATTTTGAATACACATTTGAGTGAATTAATTGATAGGAACCCAATTTATGAACATAATGTTCATAAATACCTGAAAAAAGTATTTGAAGAAATTTACTCCACCTAAAGAATCTAGAGTTTTACTAATGTTCTAGCTTCCTTAATAACTAAACAATTAAAATAACTGATCAACCTTACCCATTTTCACTTTGTACAATGAGATCCTAATTCTTACTTGAATTATATTACTATATTATAGCTTCCTTATTAAGTCTCCACACTTTCAAGTCCATCTTGACTATAAATACGAGAGTTCTTTTCCCAAAATACCACTGTGCTAGGCTATTTCTCTATCCAAGAGGGTTAAGGAAGGCACAAAGTCTTTTATATGTCACGATGGGCACAAGAAGATGGTACCATTCACTTTAGAGATTTTTATTGTTCCTCGTAAGATGAATATCTGCCCACCCTGAGACTAGACCATCCCCCTCAAGTACATACAACCCACAGAACCACCGGCTCCAGTCTTGAGGAAGGAAGTGTAAGAAGGCTTATAGCAAAAATTTCTAAGTGTGCAAAACTAAGAAAACCTGAGTGTTCTTCAGTAAAGGCCACAATAAGGTCAGATGGTCACAGAAGAACTTGTGATGTGCAGTGGTTGAAGTGTAGTGCAGCCACAGAGGCAGCATGATATGTCTTAGGAAAGTAATATAAGGAAAAGGCAATTTGCAGAAGACTACAAACAATAGGATCAATTTTAATAAAGCTCAGGACAAGCATGTGGTTTTATATGCACTTACCTGCAGATGATCCGTGGAACAATGCAAAGACATGATAATCACAGCTTACAGGATACAGTTGCCTCATTAGGGGAGGAAGGAACAGGGAAGTGTGTGATACAGGCAGGACACTGTAAGGGGCTATATTTAAAGCTAGGAACATGGATCACTGGCATTCATTTGACTGTGTTCCTTGGCTCTTTTGCATATGGTAAATATTGCAAGATACAAATACTGACCAATAGAGCAAGAGCAATGAAGTCATTATGAAATGAAACAATTCACTTTTTGGAAATGACACAAATTCTACTATTAAAAAGGAATGTTGCTCAGATACTGTCTTTCACTATCAAGCACTCCAGGCCTGCTTACACTCACTAAAAGCACACGAGCCAATGGAAAACACCAGAATGCCAATGTATGTGTTTATGATGAGAAGCACCCCCATGCTGTAAATCTTTATCCAGAATAATTAGCATATGCTTGCCCTACAGCAAAACTGTCTAGTAATAATCAGAAGCCCCATCATGGACATTTTATATGAGTGCCATGTCCTCTAACTGTCAGTCAGCTGGCCAGTTGCCTGGTTTCTAAACACATTATACAAGAATAAAAACAAACCATGGCTCCTCAGAACAACAGAAATGTACCATATAAACATGAGGAATGAAAACAGGAATCCGCACTCTTCTCTGTGGAGGTGGCCTTTGATAGAAGCTCAAAGCGTGCTTGGTTAGCATGGCTAAAATAAATCCTAAGGAACAAAGAGAATAAGGATACAGCAAAGGAAAAACATAAGCTCCCTGTCATCCATCGAGTCTCATACTCCCCAGTGATGTCACTCTCCCATTTAGAATTGACATCACTCATTGAGCACGGTGCCCTTTTCCAAACATTGTTTTAGCATCCTTCTCAAAACACTCTAGAAGCCCTCAGTTGGGTTGTTACAGAAATCCAATGGTACCGTATGTAGTCTTGACTAATGGGGATAATTCTGTACTATAAACCTACATCTTGACCAAAAAGTACCCGAACTCTTTTGACTCCATTAGGATCAACCTACTTATTGTACTGCCCTTTAAATGTTTATGCTTCTCCAGATGGCCCCTTACCCAAGATCACCAGCTTGGAATGTTCTTTATTACATGTCCTGCTTGCCCATAATCTCTTCCACATGGTTGCCCTGCACCCCCAGCCAACATGGCCATTACCCCTCCTGAAGGCCTGATTTTGGCATGGCATTGGCATTCACTATCTTGCATGGGTGCTGGTATTTTCTATTATTTCTGGGTGTTTCTCATCTTTCTTGGGGGCAGGTACACCCTACTTTAGATCATTTACAAAATTAACATGGTTTTTCACCTTGTGCATGTTAAATAGGAATTTAATACTTGAACGAAAACATGAAGAAAATCCAATTCTTTAATTATAAGAAAAACTTTCATAGGAACCTGTTCTAAAAGATGCAGGAAGAATGAATGAAAGTAAAACATGTCAGAGGATGTGTATTGTCATCACTTTCTACATGGATTAGTAAATTATATCAAGGCAGAAAAAGGGCATGATGGGTATCAAGTCTATCAAAGCAAGCCAAAGGATAAATAGGTCACCTCAGAAAACTTATAAAAATTCTTCCATTTCTCTCCAACATATAATGTATTTGGGGGGGAAAAAAACAGAATAATAAAGTTAGGCGAAGGGAACTTAAGCTTATTATTTTACACTTACAAAGATTTATTGCCTTTATATTTTCACTACAGAAAATTCAAAAGATATAGAACTATAATCAGGAAAAACAGGAGTCCTCGGAACCCTTTCCATCTGGAGATATCCATGGTTTGTCATATGTTCTGACATTCTTTTCTAACTGCACCCATGTGCTAACAGTGTGTACTGTTCTATACAGAGATCATGTTTATTTACACTTGCTCTATCCAATCATCAATCACTGATGTTCTCCAGCATCGGAGACTCTTGTTCCACGTCACCCTCTAATACCCTTTGCGCCGGCCTTTGTTTCAGTGACAGAACCCCAATACAATCAGGTGTTAGCCAATGAAGGGGATTACCGGATGGCTGCTTCACGGACAAGTCGAATAAGTAAGGCAGGGTCAAGGATGCAGCGGAAGCCCAGGGAAAGCCAGAAGCAGGGATTTAAACAACTGAAGACTCTTCTCACCTATTTTCTCCACTGGGTCCATCCCCTGGATTATCACTGCACTGCCTCCCGCCTGCCTCCCACCTGCCTCCAATGCCTCCACTGCCTCCACTGCCTCCCACCTGCCTCCTGCCTGCCTCCACTGCCTCCCACCATGTCTTCTTGGCCCATCTCCTCCTCTCACCTTTTCTACGCATCTACAGTCCTGCACGGTCGCTGCCCCCCAGCTGCCCAGTGCTTACACCCTGACCACACTCTGGATCCTCAGCTGCCGTCTTGCTGCCACCACCGCCTCCGGTCTCCGCCATGGCTGATGCTCCGCTCTCTTCTCTCTGTGCTTCCAGCTCAGCACTCTGTTCTTAGGATGTTAAAAAGTGGACAAAGAAAATACCACACAGGTATTTTTACTTTTTATGGAGTCTAACGTTGCATTGTCAGTAGACAACATATGAGGCTAACTCCTAAATAATGCAAAAAGTGAACCCAGTTGTTGGGTTATATTCCCAGGAGGCTGGTATCACATGACACAGCATGACAATGAAGGAATGTGTTCAGCCAATCACAGCAACAGCTTCGAGTTCCACCAAGGAGGCATCTTGGGGGCAGGGGATGAGCAATCACCAGCCTTGCATGGGATTAATCGCAAGTCCCCCATTGTGCCAGTCCCCCATAAGCAGCATTCCTTCACGGCTTCTGCTTCAGTGCCTGCGTCTGAGTTCCCGTCTTGGGGTCCCTCAACGGACTTGTGACCTGAGATATGTAAGTGGTATAAGCCTTTTTCCTTCCCAAGTGGCTTTTGGCCGGTGTTTTAGCACAGCAAGAGAAAACAGGCTAAGATGAGGCACAAGGAAGAGGTGCCAGAGAATCAGTTTTCCCCAAGAATTAGCCCCCTAGTAAGTTATCCACTCCCGAGTGGTCATCCCTAAACACGTATACATAGGAAGAACACTAAATGGATGCATCAAGTTGTATTATACATACACACATGTGTATAACAGCAATAGAGAGGAAGAGGTTGGGAAGTTGGGAAGGAATTGGGAAGGACATGGGGGTAGTTGGAGTGGGAAGAGTGTTGGGTGGAAATGATGTAAATACAGTACTCAAGTATAAAAATCTCAAAAAAAATGAATGTTTTTAAAAATCCTATGACCTAATTAGCTAACAGTTCTATGGATTAGAAATCTGACACAGCTCTCCCTGGAATAAAACCAGGGAGATAAAATCCTTCATATTGTCTTCCTTTGCAGGCTACAAGGAGTCTCCATTGCATCATCCTTTGCAGCTTCTGAAGTCCTTCCTCCTTCCTCAGTGAGTGATCCCTGTTAGGTCTCAAATCTAGGACAATGGGCTGAGATGCCCATTTAACATGTCAAAGTAGGCCTGGCCACCAGGTTCTCCCAGCATCCCTCAGTCTACAGGGAAGTAGTCAATTTTACATATGGCTGACATGGAAAGTCTCCTCCAGCATCCAAATATATTCAAAGACCCAGAAAGAGTTCGGGAATGAACCTGGTGACTATATGAGGAAGAAATGCATATACAACTACCCTGAGGAGTCACCAGCCCTCATGTACTGGGGCTAGAGTGCGCGATAAAGAAGATTAGTAATAAGAGACAGAAACAGAGGGGCAGAGGATCCCCATGAAAGAGCCTTGGGGATCACTGTAAGTACTTTATGTTTTACTTAGACCCACGTAAAAACACACTGGACACTTGTAGGCAGATACATGATGTGATCTGACACATAGACAGCAGTTTTATTCTAATTACTGTAGAGAAGCGTCAAGAGTAACAAGGAAGTGACTGTAATAAAGAAGAAAAAGGCCACAGTGCTTAGAGTAAACAGTCATTAGATCAGTTTTTAAAATGCATCTTGACCATATAGCAGCTGATGGAGACTTTGAAGAACTGAAGTTGAAGTCTAAAGAGAATGATTATGGTTCTACCAAGGATAATGTAACAATAACAATGTCCTTTACTGAGCCGGAGGATTGTTGGACACTTAGGGGAAAGCATGGAAATCACAAGATCCGATTTGACCATGCTAAGTTCAAGGTCCTTTGTTTGAGATGTTCAGTGGAGAGCTGGGTAGGCCAATCTGGAAGTGGAGAGAGAGAGAGACACAGAGAGTCAGGGAGACAGAGACAGAGACAGACACAGAGACACAGAGAGAGACAGAGGGAAGGAGAGAGGAAGGGAGGTTTTGATTGGAGAAGTGATTTAGGAGAGTCAGTTTCATAGCGAGAATTACCACTGCCATGACATAAGACCAAAATGAAAAGCCACCAAGGCTCTCAGGCATGATGTTATCTGACCAGTAGGAGGTTATCTCATACAGGTTACTGTGTTGAGAGCAGGCTGAGTGAAGGAAGTGACAATTCAACACAAGGAAGCTGTTGTGATAAAAACAAGCAAAAGCCATGGCAGCTGGGAGCAGTGGGGGCAAGCTGTTACTAGATTTTTTTTTAAATAAATCTTGACTGTAGAGCAGCTGGTGGAGATTTTGAAGTCTCAAGAAAATTATTAGATTTTGTCCTGAGATAATTTAAATATAGCGATATCACTTGGTAAGTTGGAAAAGACTGAGGAAATGGAAATTTTGTATCTCAAAAGCTGGGAAAGGAAACCTGGTGTCTCAGTTAGGGTTACTATTGCTGTGATAAAACACCATGACCAAAGCAACTTGGGGAGGAAAGGGTTTATTTGGCTTACACTTCCATATTGCTGTTCATCGAAGCAATTAAAGACAGAAACTCAAGCAGAGCAGGAACCTGCAGGCAGGAGCTGATGCAGAGGCCATGGAGGGGTGCTGCTTACTGGCTTGCTTCCCGTGGCTTGCTCAGTCTGCTTTCTTATAGCATCCAGGACCACCAGCCCAGGTGTGACACCACCCACCAATCACTAATTAAGAAAATGTCTTACAGCTGGATCTTATAGAGGCATGTTCTCTATAAGGTTCCCCTCTTAGATGACTTTAGCTTATGTCAAGTTGACATAAAACTAGCCACCATACTTGGTATGTTAGGGAATAAACCCACTGTTGGAGATTGGAAAGATTCAGTCTCATCACAATCACAATAAAAGTTCCAAAGGGAATTTTTTGCAGTTTTACAGGCTAATTTTAAACATAGAAATGACTTCCAGGCATGGGTATTTGGCTGAGTTTACAGTATCAGGCAGGAATCCTCTCCTATTAAGAGGGCCTTAAGTTCAATTAGACACCTGTTGGTTACCTACAAAATAATAGTGCCACCATTGCACAATTGGGGATATCAAGTATTGATGTAGTTCACAGGCTTTACACATAGCTAAGAATATTGCTTTTCTCCCTTGGCAGCTTGCATAATACCTTCTGAGAGCTAGTCCTTAGAGAAGAGACTTCCAGGTCAGTTCCAGCTTGATTCCTCCAAGTCCTGTGTCTGAAGTATGTGATATCATCAGCAATAGGATCTTTTCTTCAAGTTCTAGGAAGACGCCCAGGACAATAACAATAGCCTATATTGGTTTGGGAGTCTTCTGAATCATCCTGATCAGCAGTTCAAGGGAGGGTTCCCATGTCTAGCACTAGGATTTTTGTTAGATAGTTTTATGGCCCTTTGGAGGAATGCTACTACCCTGTGTGATGCAGGAGAACCTATGACTGCCATTTCCCTAAACCTAATTTGGAACTGTAGTCTAAGTACCTATTCTTATTCCCATAGATACATGTAGCTCTAATCTCTCAACAAAGAAGTTTCTCTTTGCAGCAGATGGAGGCTACTGTAGAGATCCGCACCTGGTCAAAATGCAAAGAATAAGTGAGTTGTGAGTTGGCAAGCTCCAGTTGGTCCATCTACTAGAGGGGGTGGAAAGAGTGTAAAAGCCATAGGACCAGGGCACTTGCTGCTATATAGTGCTGGGGGTGTCTTTCTGTACACTGTGAATATATGTTGTTCCGATTGGTCAATAAATAAGCTGCTTTGGCCTATGGCAAGGCAGCTTAGAGGCAGGCAGGAAATCCAAGGAGAGAGACAGGAAGGAGAAAGGTGAAGTCTGGAGAGATGCCATCCTGCTGCCCAAGGAGCAAGATGCCAGCAGACTGGTAAGCCATGGAACACGTGGCAAGA
Source organism: Peromyscus attwateri (assembly GCA_902168425.1). Lineage (NCBI taxonomy): Eukaryota > Metazoa > Chordata > Mammalia > Rodentia > Cricetidae > Peromyscus > Peromyscus attwateri. The sequence goes on from CABHPP010134940.1 coordinate 18,847, forward strand.
CATAGATTAATAGAAATGGGTTAATTTAAGATATAAGAGCTAGCTAGCAAGAAGCCTGCCATAGACCATACAGTTCGTAAATGATATTACACCTCTGAGTGATTATTTTATAACAGCTCCAAGACCGCAGGGCCGGGTGGGACCAGGGAAAACTTTCGACTACAATATAGTGTCTTCTAGACATGACAGGGACACTGTACCCATGAAATCTCAACATGGTAGCCTAAACAAGACTGGCATAATTATAACACCAGTCTACATGCCACTGTGGAGGGGGGGAATTTTATAAGGCTTCACCCCTCAATAAAGAGCAACAGGCAATCAATGGCTGCTAACAGAGGGAGAATCAGTCTGATAGTTTATCCAATCCCAAAGGGTCAGCCTAAAAAACATGTTCATATAAGCAACACCAAAGGGGCTCAGTAAGTTTTACACACACGCACACATACACACACACACACATACACACACACACACACACACACACACACACACACACTATTGTAGTATCTGTGTAATGCCCATGTGCTGCGGAATAATCCTTTTGAACACTGTAAAGATTTGTCACTTGAATTGGTTTAATAAAACACTAACTGGTAGGTAGCCAGACAGGAAGTATAGGTGTGCCAACCAAACTGAGGATGCTGGGATGAAGAAGGACAAAGTCAGAGGAGACCCAGTAGATGCAGAGGAAACAGGATGTGTAGAAAATGAGGTAACACACCATGAGCCACGTGGCAGAGGGTAGATACAAAATATGGGTTAATTTAAAATGTAAGGGTTAGCTAGTAAAAAGCCTAAGCTATCGGCCAAGGATTTACAATTAATATTAAGCTTCTGAGTGGTTATTTGGGAGTGGCTGCTGGCACAGGAAAACTGCCTACACCCGTGTCTTGCGTATATAGAAACAATCAATTTTAACTGTGTTCCACAGAGCAGAGGCTGATGGTGAGTCTTGTCTGAGCCTTTATTGGAGCATGCTTTCATGAGGAGGAGGAGAGAAGCTGCTTAGGAAGTGGAGGGATGCTAAGCAGGAAGGTAGACCAGATGACCAGATGGAGACTTGCTCACTCTCTCATTCAGAGATGCTCTAGGGCTCACATTGCATCAGAGGGAGTCCCTGAGGCCTCTGCATATCCATTTGTCTGATCACTATCTACCCAGTGTACTCTGCCCCAGGAGGGGAGGTAATCATTTCTCTCTTTGACCAATAATTCCCCAGAGAAAAGGGTTGTTATCATCTGTCACCTCTTACTGCATCATAAAAGGGGACCTGGAAGATGCAGCAACAATTTCTTTTGTATGCCCCTAAAGACACCCCTTCCACACACAGATGCACACATATACATGCCACATGCACACATGCCCATGTGCCCACATGTCCACATGCAAAAGAGCAAAGGACTCCAGATATTCATAAAAAAAACTGGCAACATTATATTAATCTGGAGACAGGCCTAATATTGGAAAGTACTGACCAAAATGGGTGTGAGTTTTACATTTGATTTTTAAAACAATGTTTTATGACTTACATACTTTGAATCAATGCTTTTAAGAAAGAAGAATGTACATTTTTCTCTAAGAAAAGACTTCATTATTCCACTCCATCATCTTCCAGTTTTATTTGAGTGCTTATTAAACTGAAGGTTTTTCAAAGGAGATTCAATAAAATGTCAGTGAGCCTTTAAATTTTTTTGTATTTCTTAGATCAAGAGAATTACAGAACATTCCAGGCAGATGTCATTGCAATATTCTGCTTAAGAATCATGTGCTCACTCACAGTCCTGTGCGTGAACTACATGAAACATGTACAAATATTCACTTAACTGGAAATTCAGTGAGGAGACAGTATCCAGTCTCCCATTGTTCTGATTTTCATCCAGAGTTCTTACTTTGAATGACTTTGTGACCATATTAAAACAACATGCCAATTAATGTCCTTTTCTGCCTTCTGATACGCTATGAAAGCTCACTTTATATCTTATTTAGTTTGCTCATTTGCTAACCTCCAATATTATTTGCTGTTTAGGAAGCCACTCCCCCTTTTAAATTGTCCATGTAACCATGGGATGTAATGTTATGCAGTGCTGTGGTTTCAGATACCATATGTGGGCTGCTGAGGTCTCATTTGGATACTGTATTTAGCTGCCTTGTTGACCTTTCAATCTTAGTGTCGTCAGTGAGCATCCCTAAAAAGAACATATTTTTCCTTCCCTACCTCACCTCCTGCACACCTACTCCTCCTCCCAGCTCAGGGAAAGACATCTTCATTTGTTCCATTTCTTATGCCAAACATATGGGCAATCTTTGATCTCTGTGTCTGTCTGTCTGTCTCCCTCTCTCTCTCTCTGCGTGTGTGTGTGTGTGTGTGTGTGTGTGTGTGTGCAGTTGCCTGTGGGAGCCAGAAAAGTTGTTGGTTCCCTGGAGCTGGAGTTCTAGGCAGTTGTGAGCTGCCCCACGGGAGTGCTGGGACCTGAATTCAAGTCCTCTGAAGGAGCAGCACCTACTTTTAACTTACTTTTAACGTGGGGCTTCTGTCCCATCAGCAAATCTTCTTGTGATAATGTGATGCTGTGATAACGTAACTGCTCTCTCTCTTTCTCTCCATTTGTCTCTTCCAACTGCACACACGAGGCAGTGAAATCTTTTAAAAGTTTAAAAAGGAGCCTTTAATTTTTTTTTTTCAGGTAAAATCCTGAGCAGCCTTCCATGTACAATCTACATGCTTAACTGTGGCTTTTAGAAAGAATGAGAACTCTTTCTTGCTGTCTTCCCAGTTCATTTCAAATGCCCTTCCTCTGGCTGTTTTCTGGCTCCACTGGGGATTCTGTGGGTCTGTTGCCCATGCCGACTGAGTTGGTCATTCAGCTCATTGTCTCAGTATCTATTTCTTGAAGAGGAATTCAGATTCAATATTCCTTCCTCTGTCTTACCTTAGCTCTTCCACCATATTTACCATCTCTGATGCTTTCCTTGTCCACTCATCTCATTCATACCTAAACCTCTCAGAACTACAGACCCTGTTCAGGTCACACTCTTGACGTAGTTACAGAATAGGTCCTGGCTTTTAATACTCACTAGATAAAGGGATAGATGGATGAACGCAGGGAAGTAAAAGGAATTATGAGAGATACATAATGGAGAGTGTATTTGTCTCTAGGGCATGTGATCTCCCAGTCTACTTGGAGTTCAAACAGGAGTGTCACATGACTATGCAGTAAGCTATGTGGTATTATTGATTACGAGTGAGAAAAGAGTTCAGTAGAGTGTGGGAAATGCAAAGGCCTAGACTCTGGGCCTCTCTTCCAGTATTTGCATGTGGCTCCAGTATGCAAATCACTAACTGAACTTATAGACTTTCCATTCCCATCTCTGTGGTTGTAGCAGGAGTTAAATGGGGCTGAAACTGTCTGATGATAGTCTATGTACCAACTGCTTCTCCAGTCAACATTTGTTTCCAGTGCCTTTTGGTTTGTGTATGTTTTAAGTCTTTCCAAAACTGAATAAATGAGGTAAACTTCTGCCCTTCCTGAACAACAGCAAAAACAGCACACACACACACACACACACACACACACACACACACACACACACCTTTTAAGTAGATGACTTGTTTTGTGACTATACCAAGTGTCTCATACTATGTAGCAGAGAAGTCTCAATTCTCCTGCTACAGCTTCAGGGGACTGGGGTTGCAAATCTGCACAGCTCTGCCTACCTCCTTAAAGGCTTTTCTTTTTCTAAACATGAATTCATAGGTAATAAGAAACGCAGTGAGGATTTAATGATGCAGATACATTTTCTTACAGGATTGGCTTTTGGGACCTTAATTGATTATACTATTTTGATTTTTCTGAAGCATAATTCTTGTTAGAAATGAAATCTTTTAGAAACTCTCGTTACTCATTCATTCAGTAGAGCATCCGAATTAGAGTATTGGTAGTGTGTTTACCAGTTAACTGATTTACTAATTAATGCTGTGGTCATCTGTTCATGTGTGACTGTAGCTACACCCCCAGAAGCTCCCCCTGTGTTCACCATAGAAACAAAAGTGAATATATTAAGTGAAGACTCCCCGAAGTTAAAATAACTGTTTTCAACATTGCAGTTTCCAGTTGAAAAGTAAGGACGGTCTGAAGAGTCTGCCTTGGTGAAACTGGGGACTCCCCAGAGTGGAAGCTGGGTGATATTCACCACCTCTTCTTCTGGAGATATTTGAACACAGTCAAGAGGTAAAGCCTCACTGTCTCTGCTCAGATAAATGACTGGGACAGTGCAAGCTGCACCCTGGGGTGGAGCAGTCTTGCTTGGAAATCCTCAGTCATGCTGGCTCATGGTACTCCATTGGCCTCTCCTGGAGATTCCTCTGTAACTCAGTTACTTTCCACTTACAGAAAGATCCCAAGAGACACTGGAAGACTCTATTGGCTTTCTCACTTCCTAACATCACATCCGTCCCACCCCATGTACCTTCAGTGGATATCTGTGCATGATGAAGGAGTATCTGTATTACATCTTTTCAGGAAAGCCACCATCCCAGTGGGATTTCATTCATGGCTTAATAAAAGGAAACCTAAAACAAAGAACCCATTTAACCAGAACCTTTTACTGTCCTCTGGCCCAAATTCAATTGTTAAAAGGAGAGAGATGATTTTGGGGGGAAAGGGGATACATCTAGTAATTTTTAAATTCTTTTATTCTTTTGTGGCATAGCATCATAAAATATAATACATCATTTTTTTAAAACCAGGGCTGGAAGCATTTCCTTTTATTTATAATGTAGCAGATGGGAATAGATGCAGAGATCCACAGCCAGACATTATACACACACACACACACACACACACACACAGAGAGAGAGAGAGAGAGAGAGAGAGAGAGAGAGAGAGAGAGACAGAGACAGAGACAGAGAGACAGAGACAGAGACAGAGACAGACAGGCAGGCGGGCAGGCAGGCAAGCAGAGAGTGTGTATGTGTATCCTTGGAACACACAGCTCTAAATGGGGTGTCTCCAAAAATCCCTCCCCTCAGAGCTCAGAGAACCCTGAGGAAAAGGAAGCAGAAGAGTGTAGGAGCCAGCAGGGATGGAGGACACGAGGAGAACAAGGCCTTCTCAATCAACTGAGCAAAGCTCATATGAGCTCACAGAGACTGGAGCAGCAAGCCCAGGGCCTACATGGGTCTGCACCAGGTCCTCTGCGTACATATTATAGCTTTCAGCTTAGTATTTTTATGGAACTCCTAAATGTCTGAACGAGTGGGTCTCTGATTCTTGTGCCTGCTCTCCGGACTCTTTTCCTCCTGTTAGGTTGCCTTGTCCAGCCTCGATGTGACATTTTTGCTTTATCTTATTATATTTTATTTTGTCACGTTTGGCTGTTATCTCTTAGAAGCCTGTTCTTTTCTAAAGAGAGACAGAAAGGGAGTGGATTCTGGAGGGGAGGTGAAGTGGGGAGGAACTGGAAGGGGTGGCAGGAAGGGAAACTGTAATCAGGGTATGTGGTATGAGAAAAGAATCTGTTTTGAATAAAAGAAAAGGTGCCAACTGCTTCTTTCACAATTATAAACAAGTAAACAAGACTCGTGGAGATGAACATCGAAGTATCGCCTTATAAACGTCACCAAAGTCCTACCTCCCCTGAGACAGAGGACAGTGAAAAAGCCAGTTCTGAAAACTGGATTTCACACACACACACTTTGTTAGGGATCGAATGTGTAACGTCTCCTACAGTCCTGAGTGTCTGAACACTTGACCTGCAGCTAGTGGTACTGTTGTGAGAGGTTCTGGAACCTTTGGGACAGGAGGCCTGGCCGGCAGATGGACTCGGGCCACTGAGGTTAGGCCTCGTGAGTTACAGTCCATTCACTTCCAGTCTGAGCTGCTTGCTGGTGGCTGGGATGCGGCCATTTGTTTTGAGCAGTCCCCCTCAGGCCTTTCCCACCATGATAGACTCTATTCTCTGAATCATGAACCAAAATAAACCCATCTTCTCTCGTTTCTGTCATTTATTTACTCACGATGATGCAGTAATTAACACACTTGAAACACCAACAACAACAAATTGAAGAAAATCAATGCAATGCAGACTGCCTGGTTTGCCCAAGTAGAAAGGGTACCACATAGAAAGGATGGTGGTCCCCATAGCAAAATATGATGCTGTGGGCACCAGGTTCTCCTGTGGGGTGAGCCAGGCCTCTGGGTTATAAAGGTGAAGGATACCGCACAAAATAAAATGTTACCACATGCAGAAAAAAGATGCATGCTGTCATTTATAATTCTAAAGCAATTGGTACCCTTTAAAGTACAAAAGAGTTCATTTAGATATAATATGATATCAATGCTCTCAAGGTATCTTAGAGCTTCCACAAGAAACCAGCTGGCCATGGCCCACAGTCCATCATTTAATTCCTATAAGACCCAATTTCTTTTGTCAGAGACTACAAATTACCAACCTGACTGTCATTTTACCTAACTTCTTTAGCGATGAACTCCTAGACAGACAGGGATAGATCTCTGTCTGTATTTAAACAAACTACGTTTCCCAGCAGGTAGAAGTAACCAATGAGGAATCACTTCAAATGAAAGTCATTCATCTGGGGGATGTGACCTCTCTTCAGTCTTTCTCCCCCTATCCAGAGCAGGACTGCGGTGGGTATGAGGGCAAAGGTTACCATGAGGTCAACTTGAGGACAGAAAGTACCCATTGATGATGATGGAACAGAGAGAGTCTGGGTCCCTGCTGTTAATAGAGCCACCATAGCAGCCCCCCCACCAGGATTCTTTTACTTTTCTGGGGCTGATTGGGTAAGGGATATAGGAAATCAAATCCGAGGCCTCGTCTACACTAGACGAGTACCCGACTACTGAACTATATTTCTACCCCTCTGACTTCATTCTAACATGAAATAAAATACAATATCATTTTGACTAAGCTATGACTATTTGAGTCTTCTTATATGTATATACAATATACTTGCAATGCATAGATCATTTCTGTTTCATAACACTTATTAAGAAGAGGAATGAGAGTGGATGTATTGGGGGACACTTTGCAAAGAGCACAATGACCTTGTGAAATACTCAAGTAGCGTTGCTCTGATGTAGTAGTGAACGTTAAAGACAGTGAGGTGCTCTGTCATTCCCCCCCTTCCCTCACACAGTCCCACACCCTAGTGTAAGTTCCCCCAGGGTCTGGGATTGTCATTCTCGGAGGGTAGCTCTGCTGGGACCAGCAGAATTCTCTGAACCTACAGTCGGTAGCCATGATACAGTCTTATCCTAGGTAAGAGCTGGAGAGAAGAAAACGCCCATGGAGACCAGCCCAGAGAACAAGGAGGTTCCTTCCCCTCAAGTTCCTTAGCATATGAATAACAACTAGAGTTGATGGCGAGGGAAGGTCTTAGAGTTGTGTTGATGGAACTTGTATGCCTGACACGGAGAATTCTGGGATATTTTCGTACACATAACTTATTCATCTGATAAGTGATATGCCAAAGTGATTGGAAATGATCCAAGGACAAAAAGGAAGCTGGCATTTGTATCCTAAGTCTAGCGTGGAGGACCAGTTTGGGTGTTTTTCTTTGCTTAACTTCAAGGTTCCATCTCATGAGAGACTTGCAGAAGATATGTGGGTGGCTTGCACATGCTTTAAGGGAAGGCTCACAGAAAGGTAGGACTAAGCCTTCTTGTCATCTTTAGTGGCACGTCTCTGTCCTACAGATGGAAACTGTTTTAGAGAAATTAAAAGGAGAAACTTTTAAGAAACTAAGTCCTGTGTCTCTGCTGGTGTGCAGAGAGGGATTGGACTGTGTCTTGTTGAAGGCACTGCCAAGGACCTTTGTGAAACTGCCATCAAATTGCCCCTATCCGCAATGTCATTGGGATAAAGTGTCTGCCACACACACTCTTCTGTCTCAAAGGCAAGTGGACTCTTTGGCCAGTATCCAGGACAGAATGAGACTGATGTCCCTGGCACTCCCAGAAGTCTACATTTTCCTGTGGGTAGAAGAACAGTTTCCACTTGGTAAGTAACCTGCCTGCTGGCTTTATGTTCAGGCCAGAAACATTTTCAAGATGTCTTTTCCATTTCACTAGAAACTACAGGTAGAATTTTAAGGGACTAAGTCGCACCAACATGTTAAATATTTTTAAAGATTAAAAACAAAATATTGTTGCCGGGCGTGGTGGCGCACGCCTTTAATCCCAGCACTCGGGAGGCAGAGGCAGGCGGATCTCTGTGAGTTCGAGGCCAGCCTGGGCTACCAAGTTAGTTCCAGGAAAGGCACAAAGCTACACAGAGAAACCCTGTCTCAAAAAAACAAAAAAACAAAAAAACAAAAAACAAAATATTAAAGTGTGTGATTGTGTAAAATTCTGCCATTTCCAGAGCTTAAATCATGGTCTCTGTAGAGAAACAATTCATAGGTTAGTCATTTTGAAAACTGCACTTGCTTTATGACCAGAAAGAGTTAACTTTTTGTTTTTTATATCAGTTTTTTTTAATTTGGTGTTCAAGTCAGTTTATTTATATATGACACATTCCCTAAACTTTTATCCTTAATTATCAGAAAACACAGCTCTGCGTAGCAGATAGATAAGGGAAATGTACCATGTCACCTTCTTGGAACTCATTCTGAGAAACTTCAGAGAGAAGAAATTATACCGATTCTGGGTTGTGTCCAAGACTAACCATCAAGGCTACACATCACTGTCTTTCAATCATTGATTTTTTTCCTCTGTAGATTATTTTTAGGTATAATAAACCAGCTACATGAAAACCTTTTTCTGGGGAGAGTATTAATTGAAATTTTATTCCTCCCTCAGTGTTTTTCATTAACCTTATGTCATTTAACTATCTCTACCAGTGGAGATGACTTAATTATAAAATGAGGCTAAAATGTATCTGCCTGCTCTTCTTGCCCCACTGAGACCTTAAATCATGGAAGAAAAGCTGATTATTTCTGGAAATGGGCTTACAGCAATCAGAGAACCATTTGCAGGAAAAAGCTAAATCCATATCTTCACCCATACTTCAAATACAGTACAGATGGACTAATCTTTAAATGTGTGGAATGAAACTATACATTTCTAAGAGGAAACTTTTTATAAACTTGGAGTGCCTCTTGAGTTTCCATTATCATCTTAAATTCACACACAAGATTCTTGGGTAAGAGGCAGGTATAACTACCTCCTGGGGGGAAAAACATTGGTGAGCCAATCCCTCTCTTGTCCCGGGCCATAGCACTGAGGTCACATGATAAAAAAGACAGTACACCTGATATGACATAATCAAAGTCAGGCTGAAAGTCAGAAGTAGGAGCACATCCCCATGCTCCCAGGGGCTTGAGAAAGGAGGAATGTGAGTTTAAGGCCTGTCTAGGCTACATAGTGAGAGTCTATCTCAACCAATCAATCACACACACACACACACACACACACACGCACGCACGCACGCACGCACGCACGCACGCACGCACGCACACATACACACACAAAACCCTCAAAAGCCAATCTAAATGTTCTACAAAAGTAGCTGGATTTCCCATGGGCATGGAAGGAAATAAACAACAGTAAAAATGTCTCTGCTCCTCTGAGGCCTGGAAAGATCCTGGTTTCTCTCTCTAACCTTATTCTAAGCACCTTTTGAAAGGCCCAGTGGGTTTCTCCAGCGGTTATCACCTGGAGATGTCCCAAGTCTGGGCTTCATCCTTTTTCACCATAAATGCCTTAGGAGAAAGAGCTCCCAAATTCATGAGACCTTGAGGCTTAAGCTAGGGACCAGGTCAAGGCTACTTGGCCTTCTTGGATCTGAGTAGTTAACTGGATAAGTGGTTCCAGGTTTAGTTCTCCTGGTGCATGCTGGGTAAAAGCCTTTGGGGAAGTGAAAGGAAACCTTGCTATCACCAGGTCCATTTTCATGTCTCAGGAATCTAGAGGCTTTTGCAAAAGAACTTGTGCCCTGTGAATACATTTTGCTCTAAAGCAAAGCAGAATTGAAATAGCGGATAAGAATCAAGGCTCAGGCAGTGGGATCGGGATCGTCCCTGGTGCATGGGCGGGCTTTTTGGAGCCCACAGCCTTGGTGCAGGGGGGAGGAGCTTGGACCTTCCTCATTTGAGTGTGCCAGCCTCTGCTGACTCTCCAGGGAGACCTTAACTTGGGAAATGTGGAGATGGGGGGTGGTTTGGGGATGGGGGAAGGCTGAGGGGGCGGGAAGAGGGAAGAGGGAGGAATCTGTGGTTGGTATATAAAATGAATAGAAAATTTCTTAATAAAAAAAAAAAGACTCAAGGCTCCTAGTCAATTAGGCTATCCAGAGTAGCAACACAAGCCTGCTGCAATCCCAGTGAAGACAGAGCAGGGACATGGAGGAAGGGGATTGAACAAAAGGAAGACGTGAAAAGGGAAGGACATGGATGCTCCTAGAGATGGTGGAGGAGAAAGTTTATTATAGACAAAAGGGGGAGCAGAGCCTTCTGGGACAGCCCAGGGTGAGCACGACCTGAGCCAGGCCATGTGAGGACAGGCGTGAGAGGAGAGGAGCAGGCTAACCAAGGGGGGAGCCTGGGCCACGAGACTGACCAAGAGGGTAAAGGGTAGACCAGAAGAGCCAGGTAACCAAAATGTCTGGATCATATAGAGAAGGGCAGCTAGGGGTAGGGCAGTCCAGCCCTTGGGCAGAGTATGCCAGCTGTACCCTATAACGGGTACCCAACTGGAAGTTTCCCTCCTTCTGACTAGCATTTGCGATACTGGAAGGGACTCAGCAGGCTACCAGACTAGAAAAACTAATCATCAATATCATCCAGCTTCGACCCCTGAGACCTATAACAAAGATGTCTCTACAAAATACACTGGTGTCATAGTCATATAAATGTTACAAGAGTAACCAACCGCTTTTGGATTAGATTTAAGGCCCCACTCCATGACATGACATGGAACCCATACTTGACTGCCAAAGTGACCAAGAACCTGATATTGGATACCTACTACAGTTATTCTGCTGAAGGATTATGGCAATAAAATGACTCCTAACAACATAGGGTTATACCCATAGTTCAGTACCTTGTTCATCTCTCACCAGAAAAGCTTCTAGTGGCAGATGGAAATTAACACAGAGACCCACACCTGGATAACATCCCAGAGAGAGAGAGAGAAAGAGAGAGAGAGAGAGAGAGAGGTGGGGTTTGGAGCAGTCAGTTCTAAATGGAATGGATTCATCAAACTCTTCCCCTCGGGGCTCAGGGAACTATGTGGAGGAGGAGGCTGAAATATTGTAGGAGCCAGTGTCTTCCAGATACCACAAGCTTGATGCAAATATTAACTCAGAGAAACTGTGGCAACATACACAAGGTCTACAAAGATTTCAACCAGACAGGCTCCCAAATCTGAGAAGGAGAACTGCAAAGTCTTATCCCTAACCAAGAAACTATCTGTAATTGATATGTGCAGAGAAAAAGGAAAATCGGTTTTCCCCAAGGGAGTGACACTGGATATTTTTATTGCATTTGAAACACACTCCAGGGTAGGCTCCATGCTCAGGAGTAGTTGAGCACCCAAACTGACTCTATATTTATTTGGGCTTTTTTTTTTTGTTTTGATTTTTTTTGTTGTTGTTGTTGATTTGTTTACTTTGATTTTCTTTTTTAATTTGTTTTAGTTTGGAGAGAGAGGGGAGAGAAAAAGAATATGAAGTTGGGTAGGTAGAGCTGGGGAGGGATTGGAGGGCAAAAATATCATCAAAATATATTGTAGACATTTTTAAAATAAAGTAATAACCAGTTGAGATACTGATTGGAATTTCATTGACTCTGAAGACTAATGAAGGGAAGATGGAAATATTATTAAATTAATTAATAATAATATTTGCTGGGC
>CABHPP010134941.1:0-11331 GCA_902168425.1 Peromyscus attwateri
CACTCGGGAGGCAGAGGCAGGTGGATCTCTGTGAGCTCAAGGGTCATCCTGGGCTACAGAGTGAGTTCCAGGGAAGGTGCCAAAGCTACACAGAGAAACCCTGTCTGGAAAAAAAATCTACATTTTGGGGATTCCAACATAGACTGAAGACCAACTAAGGAATCTAGCCATGGACTGAACACCCACGAGATTCTTGGCCTTTCTGAAAGGAGGCAGCCATTGATGAACTAGCCAGACCACTGTAGTCTGTAAGCCACTCTAACAAATTCCCTTTTAATACATGTATTTATTCTGTCAGTTCTATTCCTCTAATGCACAGCACTTCCTACATGTTGAGCCAAGCACTCTCCCAACTGAGCCAACAATCCCAGCCTCCCCCCAAGAAAATTGTTTTAATGTCCCTAGGAGGAAATTTAAGGCTCCTTTGCCCAAACTCCACCCAGTTATATGGCCAATTCTCCCCCACCCTCCAAGAATATTAAGACGTGGAAATATGGAGTGGGTCCCCGCAGACAACAGGCAGAAAGGAGGCAGCACTGGACAATGAGGCTAGCATTCTGAGAAGCAAGACAGTCGGCCTCTACTCAAGCAAACAGGGCTGTGCTCCCAGCCAGGGAACAGGAACAGCTTTCTCCAGAGAAGCTGAAATACCTTCAGCTGGAAATAGCTGGGAAAGGAAGATCCACAGACACCACACACAGGAGTCAAAAAGATCTGCTAACTGATGTTCTCCTTCCCCATGTCCCCAAGACAATGAGCCCCACAGAGGCTAACCCACCTCCACATACAGGAGCAATCTTTTTTTTTTCAGAGACAGGGTCTCACTATGTAGTTCTATCTAGCCCCAAACTCTCAGTCACCCTGCGTGTGGTGTCAGAGTTGAGCCATGACAGTGGTATTTGTAGTGTCAGCATTGAGCTGTGACAGTGGTGTCAGAGGTGAGTTGTGACAGCGGTGTACCTGGTGCTGGAGTTGAGCTGTGACTATGGCATGTGTGATTCAGTTGTGATAGAATGCCGTGGTTCACAGACCATCTACTGCTCTCCTTCATGGCGATTCCAGGGTCAGTGAAAGCTAACCGGCCCAGATCCTTGCTCTGCCCCAATCCACAGGAGTGGGGGTGGGGATCTGCTGTGAAGCTGCTAAGGGCAAGGGTGGAGGGAGGGAAATACTGTAGACTGAAGGGACATACAGATTTCCCTCACCTCAGCCTCCTCCCCCACTCAGAACCCTAGCAATGCTGAACTCACTCTTCAATGTCACTCATCTTCTTGCCCATCTGCCACCTGCCCTCCCCACCCACCCACCAAATGGGAGTGCTTAATGGAAGCAGCTTTAAAAGAAGGAAAAAAAAAAATCCAAATAACAAAGGATGGTATAATTACTCTACAGCTCCTTGTCCTTGGTAATTTTACGCCTGTGTTGCTATAATTACACATTACACAGAGTTACAGAGTCATAGTGCTTGTGTGGCCGATCAGTGACATCTGCAGGATTCTCAAATAGGGGAAAAAAAGGAAGTCACAGAGCGCCTGAGTTTGCAGCGCTTCTGTGTAAAATCCTTCACCCCTTGACCAACGCAAATCCACCAGACTCCCCTCTTTTCCTTGCTCACCTCTAAAAATGGGTCCCAAACTCCTCCTGCTTCTTTCTCCACTGAGGACACTCTCCTCTGCCCCAGACCTTGGCTGCAGCCCTTCATGACTGCCCATGCTCTGATTCTTTTCTTAAAGGCAAATCTGGTAATCTTACTCCCTGCCCAATTTTCTTCACGGGCTTCTACTATCATTTGAATATAATTTGAGTGTGTCTGAGAGGTTTGTGTGTTGAAAGCTTAGTCCTCTATGTGGCGGTGTCAAAAAAGAAAAATCTTTAGGGCACAAGGCCTCATGGAAAGTTAATTAGGAAAGGGCGGGCAACCATATTTGGAAGAGATTAATGAAGGTCTGACAGAACTGGATTAATTCCTGCAAGAATGTCAGTTGTTACAAAGGAGCTGAAATCTTCCTGAATTCTTCTTCTTGTCATCCTTGCACATACCCACCATTATGAGGCCATATACCCTGAGGCCCCCACCAAAGCCAAGTAGATCCTGGCTCCTTGCTCTTGAATCTCCAGAAATGCAAACTGTATAAGCATCTTTTATATATAAGTCCTTATGAAATACCCAGCCTCGGGTATTTTGTAATAGCAAAAGAACAGGGCTGTACTGAGACTGCTTACCATTGTCTACAAGAGAACAAAGAGTCTTTCAAATCCTTTCATGGATGATAAGGAAGCTTGACTGCCTGTTGCTCCTGTCTCAGCTCAGACCTCCCTCCTTCTGGCATGGGCTTCACTCATGGCTGTGAGAGTATGGTAGGGATGAGGCCCAGACCCAGCCTCGAGCACTGTGCCAAATGCTCAGTGCTCTTGCCTCTCCCTGGCATGCAGAGGAACTGCAGATCACCTGAAAGCAGTAATTAAGACTTCCCAGCCCTGGCAGCTCCCTGGCAGAGGCGTGCAGTGTTTTCAGAACCACACTCCTAAAGCTGACAGGAGTAACAGGAACTAAGTAAAAAGTGAGAGGTGGCACTGCACAGCTTCTAAGACCTAAAAAGTGACATTAGCAGCCTCTTGGAATTGGCCTTGTATTTCTTCTCCTCCAACCAAGTTAGAATGAGGAGCCCAGAAACCTCCTGCTTCACCAGTTCAGAAGACTCTGGAGCCAGTGAACAACAAGAGAGGCTAGGCAGGTGCTGCCATAGGAACCTACCCTACCCCCCTAGAGGCCTGACAGCCAGGATCCTCAAAGTCAAGAAACTGCACGGGACCCTGTCAATCACTGTCTTGTCAGCATCTGTGCCCTCACCTCTGGGTTCTGAGAGAGCTAATGCCAGCTGAGTACCCTCCCCCTCTCTAGACATACCTCCATACCAACCTTAGGCCCAACTGCATGCCCTCACCCACCCAGTTCTTCACCATGGTCCTGTCCAGCTGTGCTCCAAGGAGCCAGTTCTCAAAAAGTTGATGGCCATCCCCCAGGGTACTGGGATACTGGAGAAAAGGAAAGCCAGAGTTGGTCAGAGAGGTACAAGGCCCCTAGCAGAGATGACAAGGATACTGGAGTGATGTGATCATGTGACTGCTTTGTTAGAAAAGACTGCCAGGGCCAGGACTCAGAAACCAGCTAAGTGAGAGGCCTTCAACACATAAGTCTTTGGGAGGGAGAGGCTTCATATCCAAACCCTAACTGCTGTCCATTTTTCTTGTCCCTCTCCTGCTGTGTACCCTGAGCCCTGGGCCTCAGTCACATAGACTGAGGTGATGTTCAAACAGTGACCCTTAGACAGGTGTATAGTTCAACTCATAGCGAGATAAGCCATCCCTTTTCCCACCTCAAATAGGCACCACACCTGGGAAAATAGGGGTCCAGGCTCAGTTAGATCACCTTTGAATGTTTTCCTGTCCTGGCTCAGGAGCCATGGCTCTCTAAGAAGCCCACTGGCTTTCTGAGTCAATGGAAGCCACTCTGTGTCCCCACCCCCAGGGAGGAGGTTCCACTGACAAGAGCAGAAAAGGTAGAAACAACCTCAGGAACCCATGCACCCCACCCCACCCCATTCAACCCACAAGCTCTGGGTCCCCAGAGAGCTCCTCCATCCACTCAGCCTCCAGCTTTCTGCTAGGGGCAGTGTGTCTAGCACAGGAGGACTGTGAAAATACACCTATTCAGAATCTAGTCTTCCCTGTAGAGGAGGGGCTGAAGAGAACATGTCTTATTGATGGCACCCTGCCCTGGTTTACCAAGGCTACTGTGACATGCCACCCCTAGTGAATTAACTGCTTCAGTTTCTGTTGGCTCCTGGCCCTCCTCAGCTCATGGTGACTGAGCTGAGGAAGGCCAGGAGCCCCCATCTTTGACATGGCTTTTCCCCTATGTCTCTTCTGTTTTGACACAGGTGTACACCCTTATAGGGACTTAAGACACATCTAACCTCTTCTTGATCCTCACCTTAGTCATATCTACAGAGAGCCTATGTCCAAGTAAGGTCCCACTTGATGTCCTAGGCCAATACAGATGGGGGGGGGGCATGATGCTGTAATCTTTAATGTTCAACAGTGAAACTGAGGCTGGTAGAGCTTGAGTGCTTACCTAAGACCACACGCACCCTATCCCTGCTGATTCAGCTCTTCAGCTTTGTCACCAAATTGTGGTCCTTCCCGTATACTGTTCCCAGCTGGGGAAATAACCCAAGCTCCTCAGCTGTGGCTTCTGCCCAGGCCTGTGGTTAGGGGGAGCAAAAAGAAGGTGATGACCTGAATGACTGAATATTACATAAACCCAGATCATAGAGAAGCAAAAACTATAGGGAGGCCTGCCCACAAGGCCAGCCTCCCCCATGCTGGCTCTGTGGGATAAAACTGACTGGAAAGTTGCGCTCAGAAAGGTCTGTGTCTTTGTAGATGTAAGAGGTGAGAGAAGGGCATCTTCAAAGCTTTCCCTTCATTTAAACTACCGTTGAGCTCAACCCTACGCAGGGCACAGATTCCAGAAAAAGCATGGGGCACTTTGAGCTTTAAAAAGGGCAGTCACCTGGCCGCTGTGCCAAGTCCAGATTGGTGGGGAAGCCGAGGACTCAGATCCTGGGCTTTGAGACACCACACAGACACACAGAAAGTGAGGCAGACACAGACAAAATGTGCTCAGAATAACACAAAATAAAGAAAGGGCGATTCTGCCCAGAGGGACCATGCAAGAGAAAAAGGAATTGGTCTAGAACTTTCCACAGGGACGAGCACTCAAGGACAGAAAGGAATAGCTTGGAGCTTTCAGGTGACCAGTGAAGATCCCCATTCCTCACCTGTTTCTGGAAATCGTGAAGTCCTATCCTGTGGTCTTTGATGGAAGACTTAAATGACCCTCATGACTGCAGCTTGGAGAATGTGTCTGGAAATGATTGTTCTCCGGGTCAAACAATAAGGCCAGGGGTAGGGGATACTGAGAAAGTATGAGGTTAACCTGAACAAGGAACACCAGCAGGAAGTGTGAGAGACCAATTTCAGGTTTCCTCGTGGCTTTACCCAGCAGGTCTGCATAGAGAGGATGATTGGACCACGGGCCTGAGTGCAGGTGTCTGAGATGGTCTGCACTTGGCTGTGCTGGGGGAGGAGGTCTCTTGCTCCACCCCTTGGCATTCCTGTAAATACCCTGGGGCAGAACAGTTGGGGCCCAATGGAATAGGTTCCAGGCCCTCTCGAGGCTATCCTGTATTGTCTATCTGTTTCTCCCCCCATCTAAATCTTTTTATCTAATATTTCCTGCTGCTCCTACTCAAGAGCACTCTGGGGAAATGTGGGGGTGGTGGGTAGCCTCCCCACAAGGAAGGGTCCAGCAGAAAGCAGGTCATTGAGTGGCACCTTACTCTAGGTAGCAATACTAAAATCTCCACATGCTCTACTGAGGACTCAGTTACCTCCAGGATTTACCAAGGCACATAGGCAGACCAAAGGAAGGACAGTTTGCCTAGCAAGTTCACATCCACCAGGGTCCCACAAGCCTCCCCTCTGAGGTGACTCATATTAGGTGGTGTTGGGTCAGGTAACCTAAAAGCCCTCCCTGAGACTGCTTCATTCTCTCCCCATTTTTTTTCCTTCCTAGAACACATCTATGATCTGATTTTCTAATAGATGTGTGTGTGTGTGAGAGAGAGAGAGGGTCTCTCCCAGAACCTGGAGCTCACAGGCTGAGCTAGTGTGACTGGCCAGTGTGCTCCAAGGATCCTCCTGTCTCTCCATCTCCAGAACTGGAATCACAGGTACACACTGTCATGTGAGTGCTGGGGACGGAACAGGGCAAGCACTTAATCCACAGAAACCCTCTCCATGGCTCCTCGGGAAGGTTCTTTTAAATGACTTGCTTTTCCTGTCACCATGTTGAGTCACTCAGGCCCTGTGACTTGCATGTTGTAGGAACTCAGCACTGCTGAGGAAATGACATCCCATTGCTTTCTCTCACCTCAGCCCTTGTGCATGCTGTCCTGTGTGCAAAGCTGCTGACCAGGCCATCTGGGGACCCAGGGAATCCAGGGTGTGACTAATGCCTAGGCGGAGGTTTCTCTTGGGATAGACTGTAGACCCAAGACAGCAGGTGACAAGTGAGTGGTCTGTGTGGCAGCTAGTAGGGCTGCTCCTGAGAGGGAAAGAGGAAGACAGGGCAGTGGTTTGATCACAGAGGGGACACAAAGGTGCAAACTGAGGTGGACTTTGAACCATGATTTCTCACACTCCACTAACCACTCCCTTCATGACTCCTTTCTCACCTGTCATCCTTGTTGACTCTGTCACGCTTCAACTTCTAATCACTCTCACATCCCCAGCCCATGCCTGGGTGTCTTTCTCTGCTCAGCCATTCCTTTGATTTTCTCTGATGACTCCACCCACCTGAGGACAGCCCTATGTCCTCAGCCTGGATGGCTCTTGCCTCAGGTACCATACAAGGCTCACTCCCCATCCTCCCTGAATCTGTTCAGATGTCACTTTCTCCATGAAGGCCACTATAACCGGTCCTCTAGAAATTAAAATCCAGTACTCTCAAACCAGAAATGAGTAGTGTGCTGACAGAAGAATCGAGAGCTGGTAGACTCCGTCCAGAAGCCAACATCATTCCCCATGTAAGAGAGACTCTGAGGTCTTTTTCTCAAGGCCACTAATCCAACATGAAGGCCCCACCCTCATGACTAATCACCCCCAGGGTCTTGCCTCCATATACTACCATCTTTTGTGAGACGATCTTACCACACAAATTTGGTGAGTGTCATTTTGTATCTGAAATGTCCCACACAGGCACATGTTTTAAGTGTGTGTGTTCCTCCACTTGGAGACAGGGCTTCTGGGAGTTGTAGAACTCCTAAGAAGCAGAGCTTTGTTGGTGGAAGTAGGTCACTAGGGGCAGATCTTGGACCGTTATGTTCACCTCTAATTTCATTTTAGCTCTCAGCTTCCTGGTCTACCATGACGGAAGCAGCCTCTACCACAAACTCCCTCTGCCGTGAACCCTGCTGGGCCTTCCCCAACACAAGGAACTGAACCCCTCGGAAATTGTCAACGTGAGTCTCTCTTCACTTAAGTTACTCCTGTCCACGATTTGGCTCACAGTAATGCAGATATGAATAACACAGTTGGCCCAAGCACCCCACTAAGAGCAATGCTTTATCCAGGAATCCCACTGCTCTGTTGGCAGATTAAGACTTGCTCCTGTGTCCAAACCATGGCACCTGCTCCAAGCTCTTCTTGAGAATGCTCTAGGTCATATGACACAGCTATGACTTTTTCAGGGTGCCTCTGTGAGGAAGGTCATGTATGGAGCCACTGTTTCCCTGGGCCTGGCCTCTAGCCCATGCTGTATCTTCTTGCTACTAAAGACCCATCACAGAACACCCCTCTCTGTCATCTCACAAAAATCTCCATGAGTTAGGACATATTGGGCCCATTTTACAGAGATCAAGCAGAGGTTCCCGATAGTCCAGGAGGTTTCCCAAATTCCCAAGATTGCTCAGTGGCCACTATGGAAGCTCAATCAGCCTTTTGGACCCCAGTGCCCTTGTTTGTGCCGTTTCTGTCAGCACAAAATCCTAGACTCCACAAGAGTCAACCATCTTGATTGGAAACAGGACAGAATACTTGAGGGGAGGGTACAATTTCTTCATGAGGTATCACAGATTACTTAAAAAAAATCTCATGCAGAATTCTAATTCATACCAACCAAAGTAATGAATGGGGCTATGACATGCTAAAGAAGCTGGGAATGAAACATTTGTGAAGAGAGACAGCCATCTCCAAGCTCCCTGGCTTGGAAGCTCAAAGCTGGTCACATGACCTGCCAGTCTCAGCAGAGGTGACACTGCTTGGTGTGGCTGATGGGGAAGCGGAGTAAGAAAGGGAAATCTGGTTGTCCCTGTTTATACAGAGAGCAAGCTGGCTCCAGGCTAGGCTTAAAACAAGACCCTCCCACTTCTGAGTTCACCTGTAGTTGGTACTAATGCAATCTGAGGTTGCATCAGGCATTGAATGAATCTGATTCTGGAATGATAAAAAAAAAAAAAACCCATAAATTATGCCAGCAAAGATGTTGAGTGGAAAAGGAGCTTAGAGGTCACCTGGTCTGGTGACTGTCAGCCATGTGTACGCTGGAGTCACCCAAGGAGCTGTGAAAGGCCAGAGCCAGCCTCTCTTTAGGGCAGCTGGTCAGCGGTGCAGCTGAGCATCACTGTGTTCTCAAAGCTCCTCACTAGGTGCTTGTGGGGTAAGGCCACAGGACTGGCCCAACCTCCATGTTAGAGGTGAGGAGTCCAACTGTGGGACTCTGGAAGGATTTTTCTCCATCTGGAAACATGCAGGGAGCAGACCAGAGACCAAGGCAGGCATGGCAGGAGGACCAGGGGCTGCTTGCTCCCATCTGGGCAGATCAGCAAGCACAGTGGAATGAACACTGGGCTCCAGAGGGGGCTTGCCTTCCCCTTTAATCAGACTCGGACCCACACTGTGGGATGATGCCACCCACATTCAGGGAAAGCCCTCCTCTGTTAGTCCTCTCTAGAAACGCCCTCTCAGAAAGACCCAAAGGCGGGCTGCACTAATACCATAGGCATTTCCTAACTCCACCACGCTGACCATGGAAATAAACCATAGCAATAGCTCAAGGTACAAAATCCTGTTTGTGGCCCCAGACAGACCTGGGATTCACTCAGCCTTGACTTAACTAGCTGTGTGTTCTTTGACAAGTTAATGAACGTCTGTGAGATCTGTGACTTCTCTTTCCTACGTGAGGATCATAAGAGCATCAACTGTACAGCGTTAGTGCTGCTTTGCGGGCACTCGGCAATTGGAACCTATTTTGACCAAGTCATCCAAATCACTCCACCAGCTTCCTTCCAGCTGGGACCAGGATCATGTGAGAAAATGGGTATTCAGAGAAACCAAAGCCCTGCTCAAGGTCACACAGCCTGGTAGGGGCAGGTCTAGAACTGGATGACAGACCTAAGAGTCTCATTTAGCCCGTGGGTTTTCCATAGATGCTATTTGCCAGGACACCCATATCTGCAGCATCTCTCTCGGGCCTGGCTGGCTCATCGTATTGCTTTTAATGAGCCCGGAAAATCAACTCCTTGTTAGAACTCCTGTGGGGAGTACATGGAAGGGAGGAAGCCACTGGTCCCCGCAGCCTCCATAGTCAGCTGAGCCCCTGGAAGGAGACTAATGAAAACCATGAATCCTGGGCTGCATCAGGCATCAACAGCTGTGGGGGGCGGGGGGCGGGGGTGGGGGGAGGTGAGATGGGTAGAGAGGGAGAGAGAGAAGAGCTGATTTGCAAATGAGCACAAACCGCTTAGCTGTGGATTTAGTGTCCGAGGAGGGACCATTCGTCACATTTATGGGAGAGATAATTGCTTAGGATCGCCCAGAGCAGCAGACAGAGGCGCTGCGGGAAACAGGTTTGGACAGGCCATAGGGGGATGCTTCGAATCAGCAAGAAACTCCAGACAAAGGCCACTGGCAGGTGGAAGGAGCTGCCCTAGCCCCCAGGAGTCTTTCTTTCCACAGTGTTTGCTCACGCTGGGGTCACCGCTCCTTATAGGACCTAGTTGGAGGGGGCCTAGAGGAAATCAATCAACCAAACAGCACAGAGGTAGCCCGTGGAGTGTCAAGAGAAGACTTCCAGAAGCAGAAAAGTAGGCATGACCATATTTAGCCTCAAATGCTGTGTGGTCCAGTCCATACCCATTTATCCTCTCTGGGCCTCACCTCTTTCTGAATTCTAATTAATTTGACAGTTTCACACATGTATGAAATCATGTAACATTCTGACTGCTCTCATACAACCAGCTCACTTATTGCCTTCCCGCCGTTGGCAATCCCCTCTCCTTACTCTATAGAATCCTTTTCCATGTTCACGTCTTTTTGCTTTGCTTTATGACCCCATTGGGTTTAACCAGAACTCTGTATGTGGCCATGAGCATGGAAATGTCCAATGGAGCCTGGTAGGTTCACCAATGGATACACATAAACAAACAAACAAACAAACAACAGTTCCTCCTCCTGCAGAATCCATCAGTGCAGAAGGGAGAGGTGGGGTCCCTTGAGCCCTTCCTCCATCCATGACTGGCTGAGGATGGGCCCAGTCTTTTGCAGGTCTGTGAGTTCATGACTACATGGGCTGTGTCATGCCCAGAATATGTGCAGAACGGAAGGGAGCGAGTAATAGATCTTGGAAGAAGAGAGAAAGAATGCTGGAGGTAGACATTTCAAGCACATATAGAGTGAGGGATTTGGGGAGACAAGGGGACTCAGGATAGGAAATGGCTAACCAACTAAGTCTTTCCTACAGGGTAAACCAAGCTCCAGCTTTCTGAGACTCATGAAAAACAGAGAACAAGGTTCACCCAGGTAGGGCCAGGCAGGGCAGTTAGAAGTTCCAGGTAGGTCAAGCAGTCGCTTGCATTCTGCCCGAGGCTTCCTTCCAGATAACGACAGCTTGGAAAATGGTCCCCATGGTCCCCACTCAGCTCCCAAAGTGAGGGAGGGCAAGCCAATCATGGCCCTAGGGGATGTTCCTTTAGTAGCAGGGATTTTTGGGGGGACCAGGTAGATTGGGCTTGAGATGCCAGCCTGGGGCACTAAGATCCTATCCCACTGGGATCTGGAGAGCATTGAGATTTGTGAGCACAGGGAAAAGATCCAGCTGGTTTAAGGGTGACTGTGGGGAGGAGCCACAGGGAGGGAGAGTCACGGATTGGTGCAGCCTCAAGGCAAGAGCTGAGGCAGCCGCCTCTGGGAACCCCTCTATCCAGCCTCTGCATCCTCATTAAATTTGAAAACTGGAGCCCACCTCAGGCTCTTTTCTCCACCAAACACATTTTAAAATTCTTCGGTGTAGATATATTGTGGACATGCACATTGAGCCAGGGAGGGTGATGATGATTGGCAGTCCGAACTCCCTGCTCCTTGTTAATCAGAGTCAAGAAATCATGCTTCAAAAATTGGCTCTTCCATGCATCTTCACTTGCAAGTGTTCGTTACAATGAGTCATTGGTCTGGTTTGAAGCCTCTGGCTTCTGCTACACTATTGATACTGGACCCTCACTGGGACTCCTCTTGGATATCCTGTTGTTGCCTTGTGTCATAGGAACCCTGCAACTTTGGCCCCTTCACGTGCTCCAGCAGTTCATTGATGGGGTGGATGTTGGGGTTGCAATGAACACTTGCAAGTAAAGGTATATGGGCTAAAGGGTATACTGTGCAACTCACTGTGACACACTACAGCTTCCACGACAAGATTTTTTTTTTTTTTTT
>CABHPP010134942.1:0-27559 GCA_902168425.1 Peromyscus attwateri
GATATTCAAGCCTAACAGTGTCTTCAAATCCCTCCATGTCTGCAGAAGACAGTGTTTCTAAGTGTGAAGACCAGGGGATGCTTGCTTCAGATTAGTGAGCGACCTTGTGGTGATATTTTCTTTGTGCACCCCAATAAAGCTTATCTGAGGATCGTAGGAAAAAGCCAGCCATTACACTAAACATAGAAGTCAGGCAATGGTAACACACACCTTTAATCCTATCACTCAGGAGGCAGAGATTCATCCAGAGCTCTGTGAGTTCAAGGCCACACTGGGAACAGAGCCAGGTGTGGTGTCACATGCCTTTAAATTCCAACACTAGTTAACCATGGAGGTCTGGAGGTCTGGAGGTCTGGAGGTCTGGAGGTCTGGAGGTCTGTACAGACAGACAGGAAGTGATGTAGCTAGGTGGAGAGAGGAAGTAATAGGGCAGTGATAGAAAGACATATAGGCATGGGTAGGTCTCTCTTTGGCTGAAGATTTCTAGTGGTAAGAACATGACTGGCTTCTTTCTGCTTCCCTGATCTCTCAGTTTTTACCCCAATATCTGGCTCCAGGTTTTTTTTTTTTTTTATTAATAAGACCATTTAGCAATCCATCTTACAAGACTTGTTTACAGTGATAACCTTGAGTTTGAAGGCCTGGGAAATGGGCTCCAAAGAGAAAGTTAGGCTGATGTTCTTCTCTAAGTTTATTGCCTTCTTTGGGACAGACAACATGTAACAGAATAATATGGAGAAAATCACCAGAGCCCAGTGATGACTGTTCACACAGAATCCACCAGAGGTGGAGGCTGATGATGGTGCACTTTTCTGAAGAAAATTTCAAGAGGTCCTGTGTCTTCCTAGCTACAGGGAGTAGAAACTTCTGGTCATTTCTAAGATTTTCAAATTTAGATCCTTTGAAAAATATCCACTGCAGCAGAAACCATGACTGAAGCAAAAACCAATAAGGCTATTAACTGTCTCCTCCCTTCTGAGAATTTGCTGTTCTTGTGCTGTGGAATAATCTTCTTGTACACTGTAAAGATTTGTCACTCAAATTAGTTTAAGAAAACACTGACTGGCCAGTAGCCAGGCAGGACGTATAGGTGGGGTGACCAAACTAAGAATGCTGAGACGAGGAAGGGCAGAGTCAGGAGCCACCAGCCAGACACAGAGGAAACAAGATAAGAATGTTGTACTGAGAAAAAGTACCAAGTCACGTGGCTAAACATAGATAAGAATTATGGGTTAATTTAAGTGTAAGAACTAGTTAGTAATAAGCCTGAGCTACCAGCTGAGAATTTATAAGTAATATTAAACCTCTGAGTCAATTATCTGGGAAGCAGCTGCTGGGTATTTGGGAGTTGCTGGCAGGACATAAAGTTCTGTCTATATCCTTGAGTCTCTCACTTAGCTTTATTCTGGAGTTTTGTCCAAATGTTGTATAAGACTTAGAGCCCATGGCATATTCTAATGAGAGATGGTCCTGAGCCTTCACTGAAACCCAATGATGACAGGTGGGTCTTAAAGAACTTGGGTTTGAGACTGGGATTTGAAGTCATCTGTACTTATGGTAATTGATGGTTCTTTGTCCCTGTTAATTCACTCCAAAACATTCAGCAAGACTATACCAGGTTATTATGATAACAATAAACATTGCCATCATAATCACAAATATTTGAGCACTTACTATATATATCTAGTTCTCTTCTATACATACCACAATTTAATCACCTTCTTCTCATCTTTGTGACCAATACCTGATGTAAACAACTTCAAGGTGAAAGGATGTGTTTTGACTCATGGTTTCAGAGGTTTAGCCTGTGTGCATTTGGGGAGAACACTATGGCAGCAGGGTGTGTTGCTGAGGAGTTCTTTCACCTCAGGGTGAACAGGTAGCAGGAAGAAGCACCTCATGTCATGGCTGATGGGAAGCAGATCTGAGGCTTAATAGGAAGAGGATAGGCAAGATACAGCTCTAAATGATATGCTCTTGATGATATACTTCTTCCAATCAGGCCCATCTTCCAGAGTTACACTGCTGTCCAATAATCTATTCAAACTGGGAAGCTCTCAATAGAGCAGCCATTTACAGCATCAGAGCCGTGTAGTCCGATTGTCTCAGACACACCCAGAGGCATGCTTTATGATCGTAGGCAGTTCTCAATCTGATGAATCTGATTCAGTCCCATGTACATTCATCTCACCCTCACAGTAACTCAGTGGAACATGTACTGTTATTATCAGCTCAATTTACAGATGAACACAAGACAAGAAAAGGTTTTGTACCTACATGCTGAGTTATAATATTGAGTCAAGATAGATACATGACAGAAAAAAAATGTAGAAAATCCCTTTAAGTGATTGTGGGCCCAAGGATGAAAAAGTTTGCATTAGGGGAATTCTGGAGGGGTGAATATTTGAGTTGGATATGAACTATTTCACATGAGTTAAAGACTTGGCAGAGGAGTGTGATGAAGAGTGGACTAGGAGAAGAGGGCGGAACATTGCTGGCAGGATAACCTCTCCACTAGAACCCAGTGGCTACTAGGATCTGAACACTCATACTTACCAAGATTCAGAGTTTCCAGGAGTGGCACACTTTGCTGGAGTAGAGTCTCCTCTTAAATACTGAGCTGGTCTATTCACCAATAGGAACAATTGACTACCTCCCACTCCCAAATCTCTGAAGCACTGACTACAAAGTATGGGAACAAGATTTCAGTAAAAAGTAAAACCCATATACTCTTCAAACATCTACCCAACAGCAGAGGCCACACAGAATCCTCCTGTGCAGTTCAAAGTTGCATGTTCCCAGACAGCGGTGACTCTAGGTCTCCTGTGAGCTGAGAAAGAGAAAGAGTATGACTCAGAGAGCAGCTCAGAGGGCCTGGGGTCACTGTACCCTCTCCTGACAGTTTTTATTTACCCTCAAATGTGCTAGCTCATAACTGACTTGTTTTCTTTTCTCCTGACTTCATTTTCTAACTGGCACATAGGAACATCATGTCTTGTGGTAACAGTTCACTTCTGCCCCTTGCTTTATGGAAGCTGGGGAGGAATTCACTGATTAAGACTGAAAGTTAAGCAACTTTCCACTCCCTGGCAGAAGAGTGGTAGGAATAGCCGCGTGGAGAAAACTGGTCCTTCCAACAGAAAGAAAAGCTACTTCAACTTAACCCTCCGTAGAGAGAGTATTTTTTCCTGGGGCTAAAATAAAAGAATTCTACACATAGAGAAAGTGGAAGTGGAGCAGAGACAGAGAATGTTTGGGGGTGGGGGAGCTCCAGAATAGAAATAAACAAGCTGGGAAAGGAAAAGTGTTGGGTGAAATATTATAGAAACGGTCATGCTCTGAATCTGAGGCTGAAGAAAAAGGAATTTGACAAATGGAAGTCTATTTACATAGGGCTCCAAGCCCTGGCACACACACGCAGAGGGTTTTTAGGGAAGTTCCATATCATTAACTCTGGCCTTGCACGGGCTTTATCTTGGTAATAGTTTCCTTCATGGTCTATCAAAGGCAAAGATGAACAATTTAGAATTGATAAGTGTCTTCCAAGAGAAGGGGAAGATACATGAAATGTTTTGGCTTCTTCCGTTCTACAACTATCATCCTTGATCACATAATTCAGGACTTCCAGTATGGGAAAGTCTGATACAACCTTTGTTGACTGGGTCATTCTCATTCCTCACCTCCCAATCCACTTTATACAGTATAGGCTCTAAGTGCCTGGGATGATGGATCAGCCAGCTTCATTTCACTATAACAAAATGCTTGAGATAATAAAGTTATGGAGGAAAGATTTACTGTGAATCTTGGTGTTGGAGGCGTGGTGGAAGTATCTCCATTGCTTTGGGCCTCTGATTGAAGAAGCATATCATGGCAGGGCCAATTGCTTGCCATATGATCCAGGAAGAAAAGGGCAATCCAGGATTCCATACAACACTTTCTGAGGACACCCCATCAATGACCATTGGAACTGCCAGGAGGTTTTGCCTCCTAAGCTTTTATCACCTCCCAGTTACTTCATCCTGGGGACCGAGACTTTAACACAGAGACCTGTGGGGAAACCCTCATGCAGACCACAGCAACTGACATTAAGTTTTTTTCCTTGGGATGGAGCAAAAGAATACAAATATGCAAAGAACAAATGTCTGAACTGTATGTAGACAAGATCATCTTAATTTAAATTTGATAAAATAAAGAGCATAGATGTGGGTGCCTAAATTTAGAGCCCAGGACATATGTAAAGGAGAGACTGTCATTTGGAACATCGGAGAGTAAACCTGTAAGGCAGCACCCTTCCCCTCCACAGTCTGGAGGCAAGTGTCCTGGCCTCGAGGGAGGGGAGAGTATCAGTCAACCATGGCAGTGCTGCATTCCTGGAGCCTCATTCCACTCTGCTTGCTCAATCTCCAGTACACTTCTCCTTCCAACAGCTAGCCTGCCCCAGTGGACACTGACCCTAGGCCAAGGCTGGCTTTTGCTCAGGCTGGAGCTTGCTTTGCTGTACCAGTGACTTCTCTTAGGCAGTGACCCTGGGTGGAGGTGTTTGAACACGCCAACTTTCTCATCTCCTGGATGTAGATGTTTGGTACAGTTTGACATAGGAGCTTGAACCTGCACTTAGGAGCTCAGCCTGGCTTAGCTCACTTCTCATACTTGTCCCACTGCCTCACTTGCCCAGCGTCTGAGCTAGGATTACTATTGCTGTGATGAAAAACCATGACCAAAAGCAACTTGGGAAGAAAGGATTTGTTTGGCTTACATTTCAGCATTGCTGCTCATCACTGAAGGAAGTCAGGACAGGAACTCAAACAGGGCAAGAACCTGGAGGTAGAAGCTGATGCAGAGGCCACAGAGAGGTGCTGCTTACTGGCTTGCTCTTCATGGCTTACTCAGCCTGCTTTCTTATAGCACCCAAGACCACCAGTTCAAAGTGGCACTACCCTCAATGGGCAGGGCCTTCCCCCATCACTAATTAAGGAAATGCCCTACAGGCTTGCCTACAGCCTGATCTTATGGAGGCATTTTCTCAATTGAGGTTCCTGCCTCTCAAATGACTCCAGCCTGTGTCAGGTTGACATTAAACTAGCCAGCACAACTGGTTTTCTTATAAGTACGTTCTACAGAAAAACAAACTCCCATTCATATGAATCCTAGCCTCCAAGTCTGTCTGTTTCAGGGAAACCTGACCTTAGACAGCAGTCACCCAGAGTGTCTGGAGGCAACTGATCCAGACGGGCTCGGCAGGTTAGTGCCACTCAGTGATTCTAATGAGCCATTCAGATCTTTTCAGCTCCTAACCTGGCCCAGCGCTTTCACTCTATGAGAACCAAACCATTTTCTCTTTGTAATTTCTCTTTCCATGTAGCTTTCCTGCAAATAGGAAAAAAGTAGAAAGAACATATCAAGTTCATTTTAGCAGATTCTTTTTCTAACTGTACATTTGGAACGCTGTACATCTTGAGTTCGGTGTCTCAAATGCTATGAATATATCTGTTCTGAGAGGCAGAAGATCCCTGGGACCTAGACACACGTGTGCGCGTGTGCACACACACACACACACACACACACACACACATCACACAGGTGAACAGACACTAACACGCACAACCACACAGATTCATGCACGTGCAGGCATATATACACCGTTGCACACACAAATGCATACACAAAGCACATACATGTGCTCATACACACTGTTTTTGAGGCAGCATTTTGATACATACCTAAGACTGGCCCATAATTTGCTATGTAACTTAAGTTGGCTTAGAACTCATGATCTCCTACCTCAGCCTCCCAAGTGCTAGGATTATAGGGTTAAAATTTGACAGGTTGGGATATTTTAGAATCACTTCAGAAGTCACTAGGAGAGGCCTTGTTTGGAAGCCCCTCCATAGCTTCTCTCTTGGTCTGTTCTTTAATCAGTAAAAAGTTCAGCACGTTGATTTGGACTGGAAGAGTTGAGAACATGAGTTGTAAATATTCCCCTCTTCTCCTTCAGAGGCTGCTGTGGAATAATGCTTTTATACACTGGTTTAATAAAATGTTGTTTGGCCAATACCCAGGCAGGAAGTATAGGCGGGATAAGCAGACAAGGAGAATTCTGGGAAGAAGAAAGCTGAGTCAGGAGACGCCAGTCCACCATCCAGGGAGCAGCATGTAATGACACACAGGTAAAGCCACAGAACATGTGGCAACATATAGATGAACAGAAATGGGCTGAGTTTAAGTGTAAGAGCTAGTCAGTGGAAAGCCTGAGCTAATGGCCAAGTGGTTTTAATTAATATAAGCCTTCTGTGTGTTTACATGGATCTGAGAGGCTGCAGACCGGGCAGGACACAGGACAACTTCTGGCTACACAAGGCATTCTCTTCCTTATTGTTGCTTTGAAAAACTGTCTCCTCCAAATCACATGTTGCAATTTAATTGCCATGGTAACAGGATTAAGGTATAGATGTTTATGAGGTGACTGGACCAGGAGGGGCCTATGCTCATGGATGGGACTGATCTTTATGTAATAGTTGGGTTTTTGTCCCCTCTTCCCTTCTCTCATTCTTCTACTTTCTGCCATATGATGATGTGATGAAGTATCTGTCTTAGGGTTTTATGGCTGTGAAGACACACCATGACCATGGCAACTCTTATAAATGGAAGCATTTAATTGGGGCTAGCTTACAGTTTCAGAAGTTCAGTCCATTGTCATCACGGTGAGAAGCATGGCAGCATGCAGGCAGACATAGTGCTGGAGAAGGAGCTGAGAGTTCTACATCCTGATCTGCAGGCAGCAGAAGGAGAGACTGCCACACCGGGTGTGGCTTGAACATATATGAGACCTCAAAGCCACCTCCACAGTGACAGCCTTACTCCAACAAGGCCATACCTACTCCAACAAGGCCACACCTCCTAATAGTGTCACACCCTATGAGCCAAGCATTCAAACACATGCAACTGTGAGGGACATCCCTATTCAAACCACCCAGTATCAAGGCCTTTGCTGGGTTCCTTGACCTTAGACTCCCCAGCCTCTATAACTGTGAGCTAACAGATTTCTTTTCATCATAAATGGCCCAGCTGTGGGTGGAAACATTGATATGATTAAAAGCTTGTTTTACTCTTCCAGAGGAGGTGAGTTTGATTTCCTTACCAGGTAGCTCACACCGCCTATTGTTCCAACTTCGGGCAACCACCAATGCTTCTGGCCTCTGTGAGTAGCCCTCCCCCCCTCCTGCCTCAAGCGGCACATATTCACACAGATGCACATATACACATGATTTTAAAAAAATAATAACTCTTCAAAAAAACAACTGAATTGCTCAGTGTCAGGTATTCTGATTTTCAGACACAAAGCATAGTAGAACATTTATTCTTCCGGGAGACAGAGATGCTGTAGCGGTGGATTTAAACTTCGTGTGTTGTCTCCTGGCTTGCTCTGCTCTGGGTGGAGCCATTTCTTGTGCTTTCTGTTTTCCTGTGCACATTTGGAGACCTGGATTGCATATCAGTCTCTGTGTGTCCAACAGAGGAAGCATCTCCAGGAAAGATGCATCACATGTTGCAGTGCGCAGGACTGAGACAGGCTTGCCACGTGTGTATCTGGTCGAGAAACAAGCCTCCCCTTTTCTGGCTGCATGAAGATTTGGAGTAAGAACAGGATGTGGAGACCCTTGAGCATGCTTAGCTTCTCAGCCACCACAGGCAGATCCACAGTCAAATGTTTGTTTCTGTGATCTCATATTTGTCCACGGGAAATTTAGTTGAAGAATGAAGGAATCTCGAATCTTGACTGATGAGTTCACGCTGAGGTCTTTAGAGTGATAGATTATAATGATTAGTAAGTGTTTGTAAGTTCAGTCATGCGCTGTGAACACAAAATCATCACATTAGCATATTTTCCAGATAAAGTTTACTTTGTAAAAAAGCTTTCCTGAGCTGGGTCGGGTGGTGCAGGTCTGTAATCCTGGATGCCTCGGAGGCTTAGGATCGTAAGTTCAAGTCTGGCCCGAGCCACTTAACAAGACACTATCCCCAAAAGTACAAGTGAAAAAAGGATCTGGGGCTAATTTTTAAAGGCTTAGCGAAACTGTGTTCATTGAATTTTTCTACTTCTGGATGGAAGTTACAAAATCACGGGCAGTACTTAATCCCCTGCTGGATATTTTTTATTGTTAGCCCTCAAACCCAGGATAAATGCCCATTTAACGCATCAGACCCGGCATCCCTCAGTCCCTACCTGTTACAGGGTATGGCCGGAATACCTCCCCCCTAACCCTAAACTTCTCCAGCCCAGGGGCTGGGCTGCCCTTACCCCAGCTGCCCTTCCCAATATAACCCAGCCATTTTGCGAAGGTCCTTTTTGGCCAGTTTGGACTACCTTCCTGGCCTCTTGGTCTGCTCTTTTCCTCTCTCCCCCCGCTCTCCTCTCCTCACATGGCCCCACTCGGGGTCATGTCCGCTCTGGACTCTCTCAGACGACTCTGCCTCTGGCTGTGCTCTCCCTTTTATCTACAATAAACTTTCTCCTCTGCATACCTAGAAACAGTCATGTCCTTTCCTTTTCTATGTCTTTTTTTTTTTTTTTTTTCAATTCGGATATGTCATGGGACACTCAAATAATGTCACCCCATGACCGCGAGCACTCTGCCAACTGTTGGTTAAGAGAACAAGACAAAAGGTTATGATAAGCTAGTTTCAACTACTTTGACCAGAAAGGATCAAGGGAAAGGTTGGACATCTGGGCGCTTCCCAGGCTTTTGGAGTCACAGCCCACGTTCCCTTGCAGTTCTGAGATAATGCCGCTAGGCGACGCTGCTGTACAGAGTTCTGCCAAGTAGAAACAAAAGCGAAAGTTGGGAAAGATCAGATGAGATCACGCCCTCGTGGGTCTTTCCTTGTGGGGCGTGGGGCGGGGGCGGAGGTGGGGTTCAATTAGGACTGTAGACTCAGAGCAATCATTCTCTGCTGGCCTCTCAGAGCTCGGCTGGAGGTCAGGGCAGGCAGGAAAAAGGCTCTTCATTTGGAGGGGCTGCCTATGCCGGGGAAAACGAGCCAGAAATAGACCTGGGAGAAAAAAAAAAAAAAAAAAAAAGAAAAAAAAGAAAAGAATGGGGACTTAGTAGAAGATCACAGCCGTTTTTCTTTATAAATATAGCCGTCTGCTTCCCACTCTTGCCCATGTCACTGCAGGCCATTAGCGCTCTATTTTTGACTCTGCTGAGCTCTGGGCCTGGTCCCCTCTGCCTCCCGGGCTCTGGGCTCTCGGTTGCTCCTCTCTTGAGGGCAGCACTCCTGGGCCGATGGTTTGACATCATAAGTTATTTTTATACCAGTAGATTGCAGTATCATAACAGCATAGATCTTGCACCAAAGACTGGCCCCAAACCTGGCAGAGAAGAAAAGTGCTTTCAAAGGTGAACCTATTTGATCTCAAACTGCCTCTTAAGGTACGTTATTTACAATCATTGCAAAAAGTGTGCCAGAAATACATGGCCAAGAGAACCAAATTGCCTCTTCTACATTTTCCTACTCACCATAAGAAGGCTTTTTGATGTCCAGATGAGGCAAGTAGCCACTTGGCTGTGGTTGGGATTTTAATGTTCAAGAACAGGACCTTGGGCTGGCAAGATCTGTTAGTGGGTGAAGTGCTCCATGCACAAAAACGAAGACTTGGGTTGGAATCTCCAGAACCCATGTAGGCTGGTGTAGTAGCACAGGTTTGTAACCCAAGTGCTGCTAAAGGCAGAGGCAACAGAATAGGAATAGCAACAATCACACACACAAACACACACGCACGCACGCACTCACTCACGAGAGAGAGACAGAGAGAGACAAAGACAGAAACAGAGAGAGACAGACAGACAGACACACACGAGAGAGAGAGAGAGAGAGAGAGAGAGAGAGAGAGAGAGAGAGAGATTCAATAGGGTGGAATATGAGAACAGATAGAGAATAGAGAGAGAGATTCAAAAACAGCAGAAGATGATGAAGACCCAAAGTTGTCCTATGGCACATGGTGCAACTGCATTCACATGAATGTGTACACACATTTGTACAACACAGGGATATCATATGCACACACACAATACTCATATATGCACACAAAAGATGAAAGAAGGAGAGAAAGACAGATAGGCAGACAAAAAGAAAAAAGGAAGAACAAAGGAAGGAAAGAAAGAAAGGAAAAAGGAAAAGAAAGGAAGCCATCGGCAGTGTAGATCAAGGTATACTCTCTGCCATTGTGCTCTCATTGAGGGCTCTGACTGTGGGTGTCTTTGGGTTCCCCTGTGATCTGGGGTTGGAAGGGGAGTAATGCATGAAGCAACAAGTTCTAACTGGGGTCTTCAACTGGAAAAATGATAGATTGGTACACAAGCAAGGAAAAGCCCCCAAGGACAGTGCAGAATACAGGTTCCAACTAGAGACCGCTTGCTACCAGCAGTGTTTGTCAAGGGTCAGTGGAAGAGATGAAAATCCTCACCACATCGGGGCATAGAAAGATGAGCCTTAGACAGCAGGAGGTGATCAGGAGCTTGCTATTTCTTCATCTTTGGTCTGCCAATGCTGGAACATGACCCTAAAGTAATCCAAGATGATCAGTTCTTGCATTCTTAGAGCAACTTGCCCCCAACCCCCAGGATTGTCTCATTTCATGTCCTCTAAACACAGTAACTTTGGTATCAGTTGTATGTATTTGTTTTTCATAGCATCTCCACGTAAGATGCACCCATCCGTGAGTGTGCTCTCAGTATCAGCTGCCATACTTTTAAGAGCTGTGCATTCTGGGCACATTTGCTGACCTACCAACTCTTATTCCATCTTTCTTGTTCTCAATAATCAGAACGTGTTGCTATGGGGAGAGAGGTCATCTCATAATTTCTAATGTATGTGGCCAGGAACACAAGATGATCTCCAACAACAAGGTTTTTACCATGAAACTTATATATTCCAGCTTAATAAAAACTAATACTACCTTCAACCTCCAATATTGAGGAAGGTAGTGGGCTAAGCAAAACTAATTGTATATGAAGAAGCCTATGAAAATTTACTAGTTTGTAGGCCAATTTAAAAATAATTTTAAAAGGGAGTTTGAACTGAGGTGTCCTATATGGGTGAACAATCCTTCTCAAAGCATATGTGGTTTGTTAAATGAAAATCTCAGTACTGGGCACAGGTTACTTCCCTATGAGTTACTGATCAAGGAAGCCTCAGAAGCTTCCAAAACAACACAAGCTCTTGCCATTGCTCATGTGGTATGAAGACACCTCATACATTGGTTATAGGTCATAGAGAAATCAAGCTGGAACTGGACAGAAACTCCTTCCCTGCTGCATAGCTATCATAATGCTAAAAGCTGCTGTGCAGCATTGGCCCCTCTATGGTACAATTCTAGCCTGCCAGGAAAGATGTGCCCACTGGTGTAGTAGTGTCATGAGTGTTATAGCGGTAACCAATCACTTTCTGATTGGATTTGAGGCTCATCTCACAGGAGGGAATTCATATTTTTACTTTAAACATGGCCCACAGCTGGGGAGGTCATTATGCCTAGGGCGGAAGCCTACTGTTGTTGGTTTGCTAATGTTATATTTATGCTTATACACATAGATTCATACTGCTCTCAGCCTTGGTAAGAGGAGGTATGTTTGTGTAAAGGGCAGTGGTTAATGTAGAGACTCATAACTAGTCCAAGTGCTGAGAATAACCAACTGTGGGTACTCAGCCATAGATGGGACATTTATATCACCTCTTCTACTATATGACTCATGAAACAATGCAAAAGAGAGGTTGTAGAAAGAATGTAAGAGTTGGAGGGTAGGAGGAGTGCTCTCTTCTAGATATAGCCTGGCTGTTGCACTCATTAGTTTACTAATAGCAGCCGTGGTTACCTGCACAGGATCAAGCCAGTTAAAATTTCAGTGTAGACTGAGTTGGACTCCTGAGGCCCCACCCCTAGCTGAGAAGCTACGGAAAGGTGGTGGTTGATGAGGCATGAAGAATCACTCTTGGGAGTGTGGCCATTGCTAGGTTGCTCATGCCCCAGTGGCTGGTCCAATATCCATGCACACATGGGCATACCTAATTAGACTCAGTGCTTTATTTAACAAAAGAGGATGTGAGGAAGGTGTGTTGGGGGTATGCAGAGCTGGGGTAGGGGTGGGAGTAGATATGATCAATATACACTGTATATATGTTTGAATTTTTCAAAGAATAAATAAAAGTATTGTTTTTTAAAAATGACACTAAATCTAATTGACCATGCTTCATTTGAAGGTCCTCAAAAGACAGAATCAGGAGACTGTTATTTGCATGGAGATTGTTCCAAACAGATGGTTGAGGGTAAGAAGCGATTCCAAAAAAAGCCAACTCCAGTTTCTGGTGCTAAGCTTCCAGATTGCATGCTAACTTCATGGGAATCATGCAGGGAGACACTAAGCTCCTGGGTTGCATGCTAAGTTCATGGGATTCACTGAAGGAGCTCTGGCGTGAGGGACTATTGGTGAGAGGCTGTGTCTTGTGCTCTTGGTCTCTCACCAAGCGTAGATCACTCATAGCCAGAGTAACTGAGTGAAATAACTACTAGAAGGGAAAAGAATTAAAGAGAGACTCACCTTCTGTCTCTCAGCAGGTCCTGTGCAAGGGCACTTCTCACCATCCTCTAGATGGGAAGATCTTCCAATACAAAAGGCTCAGAAGACACTGATCTAAAGGACTTTCACCCCTTCAAGTTCAAACTTTCCAGAATGTCTACAAAACCACACAACAGAATTTAAGTGTTTCTTAGGCAACAGTATGGGAAAACACAAATACCCAAATCCAATTACACCCACAGAATGATATTTCCATTTTTCTCCCAGCTCACTGGTAAATACTTGCAGTCATATTATACTACCAAAGTAATCCACCAATACTCTTGGGATTCCCCCCGAAGTTTCTCTAGGAATTTTTCCTTTGTGCTTAACAGAATGGACACACATCTCAAGGCTTCATCACTGTTAAGACAGATGGAGCAGCTGGTATAGACAGTATTGGTATAGTTGATCCCCTGAGGGGAGATTTCTGAGGCATGACTGTCAGTTATTGAGGGTGTACTTGTCAATATCTTTTCAAGGTCATGTCAACAGTTGTTGCAGCTGGATTTCAGATAATAACCTGTGTGGAGAGTAAATACATAGGCTCCTGCAGAGGTCATCTAGGGGAGCTCATGAGTTTGATGATGCTGAGGTCCATCTGTTTATATATCTAATTTCCCCAAATTCACACATTTCTGGACCTCGATAAGCAGAGATCTCTTCTGGAAGTGAATACACCTTGTAGAAAAGATTTCAAATGGCAGGGCTCACGTTCTTTTTGCAGCGCTTTCTCCTGTGATTCAGTTCAGCCTTAGAGGCGACTTGAGCATGAGGTTATCATTACCAGTGTATGAGGTGTGACACCCAGGCTGTAGGAGTCAGGGCACTGGATCCAATCAGGGCCACTCACCAGCATTGCAAGTTCAACACAATTCATGACTGCTTGGCTTGAGTTGATTTTTTTCTCCTTTATTTCATTTTGTTTTTGTTTTTGTGCATGTGTGTGGATGCAATACCTATGTGGCTGTACTTGCATGCGTGCGTATACATACATATGAGCACAGAGGATGATAGCCTTAGTGCTCGGGTGCTGTCTACTTTTTTCTTTCTTCTCTGGTGAGGCAGGGTCTCTCCCTTGCCAAATAGGCAAGTCTGACTGGCTGCAAGGATAGCACTCCACTGAGCTATCACCCCAGCTCTAAGACCTGATTTAAAAAAAAAAAAAAAGATACCATTTCTGGTTTCTAAAACTGGCAATTCATGTGCTTCAACTTAATTTTAAGCTCTGCTGCCTTAGGCTTATGCTTGTAATTATAAGCCATGAACCAATATTTGATTTTGATAGGCAGGTAACTGTAGCTAGGGGTAATACCAGGGCAATAGAAGGTACACAAAGTACTTGGAAGTTCAGAAATTCAGAGAATGCCTAGAATTCTCAGTAAATGTCATGGAATGCAAATTCTAAAGCTGGGGCCCAGGATAGCTTACCTGTTCCCTAAACGTCTGAGCAGCATAGATGATAGATATTTGTTCTACCAAAGACTGTGAGAGGCATAGGCATCCTGTCTGTCCTGTCCCCTTCACAGTGCGAGACTGGGAGCCAGTGCTCCCCCAACGATGAACTTGAATTAGGTACAAGTGAAAGGCTCCCTTGATACAATTGCAGAGAACTACACACAGTGGTAAATGCTTCTCAAAAGCATTTGGTCTGCAAAAATTCTTTTCGGCTTCTAGTGAGGCATCGATCACAACAATTTTTTTTTAAAATCTGTTTCCTATTTAACTTTTTCCTATCCCACATTCTCTTTTGTTGAGTCATTTCCCAAGGCAGAGGGGAAATCAACTTGTGCCTCCCGAAAATATACTCAAGTCTCCCATCAAGTAGTTTCATTATAAAAGCATCTTAAGGAGAAACAGAAAGAGAAGTCAATTGCAGCTGAGCTCAGACTGAGTAATTGGTTTTAATTTTATTTTATGCTCCAAGGAAGCAATTTAACCTAAAATGCCTGGGACCTTTGAGACTCTATACCACACTTCTGAGCTTCTAATGGATGATCATTCGTTTTCCAAACTTGAAAAAAGGCAATTTCTTTTTTATTTTTCTAATTACTTATTCATTTATTTCTGTACACACACATACACATTTGTATATGTGCACAACACATGCATATATATTTACACACATGCCCCAGCACATATGTAGAGGTCAGAAGACAACTTGCAGGGGTCAGATCTCTCCTTCTATCACGTGGGTCTCTGGGATAGACTCCCTGTTGTCAGACTAGGTGGCCGTCTCCTTTACCTGCTGACCCATCTTGCTGTCCCAAGGCCATTTTCTTTTTGCTATTTATCTTTCTATGGGAATTTACTAGTTGACAAACATGATACAGTCTTGGAAGTCATTGTGTTCTAAGCTTCATTGGTGCCATCCCTATGTATACACAGGCATCGGATGTACTTGGGCTAATGTAAGCACCAATGAAAGCAAAAGCAAGTTTTAAAACAGAATTTTTGGTAAATGTGAATTTTGGGGTCTCTCTGTGTGAGGCAGAGCATAGGAAAACTGGGGCTTCCACTGGCTGAGGGACTGTATGAAAGTCAGCTGCCATTTTCTTTTTCTTCATTTGCACAGAAAATGTTATCATCATCATCAGTGCATACTTTCTTAGCAAATATCTTTTCAAGAATTTTGTAAAGATGCATGCGAAGTCTATGAATCCGTTTCCTGTAGTGTGGCTCTAACTTGAAACTGATCACAAAAAGCACACAGTATAAATGATCTGTGAAGGACCCTGTCAGCCTCTATCCACTGAACCAACCATGGGGGACCTTGTCAACCTCTATCCCCTAAGTTACCTGGGATGGACCATAGTCATTTCATTCTCTGTTCACTGAACCAACCATGGGGGACCTTGTCAACCTCTATCCCCTAAGTCACCTGGGATGGACCATGGTCAGTCTCTATTGACTGAAACAACCATGGGGGACCTTGTCAACCTCTATCCCCAAAATCACTTGGGATGGACTGTAGTCAGCCTTCATCCTCTGAAGCAGCCATGAGGGACCACCATCAATCCCTATCCTTAGAGTCTGCTACTTGCCTTACACAGCATTCAAACCATGTAGAGCAGCAAGGCTGCAGGATCAATGAGTACTTGAAACATTATCACAAATTTCTTACTTTCAGACAGAGATGACAGAGACAGCACACGCATTTCTCCCTTAACCTCCATGGTGGTGTTGGTGACCAGCTCACTGTCCCCTGAAAATCGCTGATTTCCTATCATTATCTCTTAAGGGATGCCCACAAGCTATGGCTTCAGACAATCAAACGTAATTATTTAAAGTATAGATTCTCAACTGACAAGATGGCTCAGCAAATAAAGGCACTTGCCACCACGCCCAATGACTTAAGATTTGAACCAGAAACAGGCAAAGAAGGATATTTATAAGTGCTTGACCTTAAGGTTTTCAGAAAATAGTGTAAACTGGTAGATGAAACTCAATATCAATATGTATATAAGAATCATTGGAGGAAGTAATACATTACAGCAGGGAAGAGTATTTTGAGACCCAATGTCACAGCTTCGGTTTGGAATGTCTCCCCCAGGCTCACGTAAGCACTTGCTGCCTGGTTTGGGATGCTGTCTTGAAGGATGATGTGGAATCCTTAGGAGTGGGTCTATCCGGCAGAAGTAGGTCAGGACTTGTGGGCATTTGGAGTTTCAAGGAACTTCTGGTCCTGGTCTGCCTTCGGCTTCCACCTCTGGCCAAGTGAACAATCATTGCCAATGCAGCTTTTGCACAACCAGGCCTCCCTGCCACTGTGGACTGAAATTTCTCCGAATCCAGGAGTCCCAATAAGCCTTTGTCCCCTTAAATTACTTCTGTGGTACTTGGTGGGTGCTGACCTGGACCTCAGTTTATGTGAGAGCCGCTGTGTCAACCACTGGGAATCAAGTGTCTTGCCACTGTGATAGGATGGCCAGTGGCTTGGATCGGTCCAGGTCCAGAGCTTGAGAACATAGAAGCTGTTGGTGCTGATCCTGATCCAAAAGCAAGAAAATGAGATCAGACACTCCAGGTGCCTGGGGGAAGCTGTTAGGAAACCTCCCTGCTGCCTTTCGTTTTATTCAGGCCTTTGGTGGATAAGGTGATGGAAGCCACAGGGAAGCCCATCTACTTCCAATAATGTGGATGCTAATTTCCTCAGGAATGCCCTCATAGACACAGCCCAAAACTCTTTAATCTGGGCACCCCATGACTCAGGCAAGTTGTCATA
The DNA here is from genome assembly GCA_902168425.1 of Peromyscus attwateri. NCBI lineage: Eukaryota > Metazoa > Chordata > Mammalia > Rodentia > Cricetidae > Peromyscus > Peromyscus attwateri. The sequence goes on from CABHPP010134942.1 coordinate 16,840, forward strand.
TGGAAATAACTTCACAGCCTTAGATAAATTACTTTAACTTCTCTGTTTAGAAGTCTCCCTGTGTGAAATGAACATCATAATAGCATGCACCTAGTAATAGTGTGCTAAGAATTAAATTAGCTAATATGCAGGGCTATGTGAAAGTATCCACTGAATGTGAATTTTATTCCAGGAAGTATAATTGGATTTTACTTCCAAAGGCTTGACAAAGTAATATACTGTAGATCCTGAGAATCTACATCTTATCACCTTTAGTTTTTTATTTGGTGGGGGAGGGCATGCCACAGGGCACATACAGAGGTCAAACAAGCTGAGGGGGGGTCTGTGTGTAAATTCAGTAATCATTAATAATTATAAAATTATTTTGCATAGATTATCAAACTAAATACTTCTAGAAAGCAGAAATCAAATATGCTACGACATATTGACATTTGTAAATTCCTCAGTTAATTTACATATAAAGGCAAGGAGTGTGCCTACAAATACAATTTGGCTGTTTTCCCCCCACATAAGTTCCTTCGCCAAAAAGGAGGTCACAGCACTGTCTGAACCCATGTGCCACTTCACAATAAAGACAAGTGACAGCAAATGTTCTAGTACAATGTCCCTGGATACAGTGTCAGAAGGAAGGCAACAGCCTCATTTAGTGATGTTGTGTGCAGGTGGGATCTATTTTTAGATATCAGCTATGTCAGGTGGGAGATTTAAAGACAACAGGAATCTCTACCAGTGAACAAAGACCAAGTGCTCCATGAAAACAGAAGCAGCAATTACAACACACAGCTGCTGTCCTTAGGCTGCTGACCTAACAGGGCTCTTTAATTGTGTCTCACTTAACGTATGTTAGGGATGGACACAAGGATGAATCCCACTCATTGACATAGCTGCTCTCATGTTGTCAGTGTCCAGGACAGCATCTTCAAAGAACCACAGCATCCCTAAGGAGGATGTTAGAAACACTAAGGTCAAGGACTGCATTCAGATGTTCTGATAATTGTGTTCCAGGAATCCACATTTTCTCAAGGTTTATAGGTGATTCTGGCGCAGGCAGTCTGATTTGCAGGCTTTGAAAACACATTGATAGAAAAAAAAAAAACCTGTTTATCACTAGAACTAAAATAATGGAAGACGATGATGCTTTTATTAATGAAAAAAAATCAGTTACACAGAAAAGCATGGGAATGGAGGTCAAAAATTAGAGGAAAAGAGAAATCTTTATTAATTAAAAAAAATCAGTTACACAGAAAAGCGTGGGAATGGAGGTCAAAAATTAGAGGAAAAGGGAAATCAAGGATGAAGGGAAACATCAAGCATCATGAAAACTGTTAGAGCCTTCCCAGTCAACCTCTTCCCTTAAGCAGGAACAACAGAGGAGGATGAGGTCAGAGCCATGGAAGGTCAGACACTGTCTCTGGTCTGCAAATGTCTTCTGGCAGGTAAAGAAGGCAACCAATTTGTTTTTATATGTTCAAGGGTCTAACTTTAGGGCCATGAGACCTAGTCTGAGGCTGCTCTTGGGAACAAACTAAAGAATTAAGGGTCTTGGGATCATGAGGTGGAATGCTCTTGGTTCCTGCAGGAAGATATAACCAGTGTGTTGGGAGAATTGCATAGATTGGCAGAGAACAGAGCAGGAGCTGTGGCTGGTCCCCTTTTCAAGGACTGTTGCTTACTAGGGGACCTTGTATGAGTCAGGGTTCTCCACAGGAAGAAAACTGATAGAATGAATATATATCAAAGGGAGATTTATTAGATTGGCTTAAACAATGTGATTTTGGCAGTCCAATAATGGCTGTTCAACAAGCTGGTAGTTGCTCAGTCCACACAGCCAGATGTCTCAGCAGTCCAAACCTGGTGCTAAAGGTCTGGATGATTCTTAGAGGGCCATTGGTCTTCGTCTGGTGTTGTAAGCTTGAACAAGCAGGGTTCAGACCATCATCATCATCATCAGCAGCAGCAGCAGCAGCAGCAGCAGCAGCAGAGTAGATGAACTCATCAGTTAGAGGTGAAGGCAATGAAGTAAAGAGCAATGCTTTCTCCTCAGACCTCCGCCCCATCAAGAAGATCCCTCATAGGTGAGACTAGCAGCTTGTGTCTTGGTTGATTCCAGACTCAGTCAAGACTATCACAGACCCTACCTACAGGATCAGAGGAGGGAGAAGAATTTGTAGATCCAACATACAAGGCTTTCACTTCTGGTATTGAGGTGACATGTGCCAGCTCTAGGCCCCCTGGCACTCACATGGTATCTGCACATGTTCTACGAGTGGCTTTGGTAGGGAGATGAGATGCAGCCACTTTGATGAGGAGATGGGATGCCTGTCTGTTCACTCAACAAGTCTCGTTAGCAGCCTCCGATTTCCCAAAGTGTGCTATCATCAGATGGCACTGCCTTAAAAGACCAGGCTTTCATGTGTTTATCAAATATCTCCACCTTCTCTGGGCAAGTGATCTTGACCTGTCAACAGCTCAGCTTTTCATCAAGTCTCCAAAGAAGGCTCTGTTATTTATGTAAAATTGAAAAGTACAATTTGTCCAGGAATACTACAATTTACCCTTATGTAAAACTGAAAACAAGAGACCCCCAGCCCAAAGGACTTTGACTTCTCAGCTTATTTACTTTAAGTTTGGCCACAGGACTCTGGCTTCCTTTCAGGATATGTTAGTTAGTTTCCCATTGCTATAGCAGAACACTTTGGACAATCAACCTGTAAAGAGAAAAGGCTGACTTAAGCTCCCAACTTTGCTTTCAGTTCATGACTGCTTAGCCTCATCATTTTAGGCCTGTGATGGCCAAGACATGAAAAAAAAAAAAAGGATGATGAAAGAGCTGTGGCCCATAGACCCTTCTAAGGGTATGGCTCTGTGACCAGAAGGACCCCTACTGAGCCCCATGCAATGTTTCTACCACCTTCTTGCTGTGGGATGGTCTTTCTGGATGCTGTGAATATGCGTTGCTACAACTGGTTAATAAAGAAGCTGCTCTGGCCTATGGCAAGACAGGTTATAGCCAGGTGGGAAATCCAAGAGAGATACAGGGAGAAGAAAGGCAGAGTTGAGCAGACGTCATCCAGCCACCCAAGGAACAAGATGCCAGCAGACTGGTAATGCCACAAGACATGTGGTGATGCATACATTAATAGAAATGTGTTAATTTAAGATAAAAGAACTAACTACAGCAGTAAGCCGGAGCCATAGACCAAACAGTTTGTAATTATATAAGCCTCTGTGTGTTTATTTGAGCCCGAGCAGCTGTGGGATGTAACTGTGTGGCATGACAGGTGTGTGGGTTCATGCGGATCCATGGAATCAACACTCAGAGGCATCTTAAGAATGAATATAGCCTTTCATGGCTGCAAGGGGGGTCCAGCCTCGAAAGACTGAAGCATCTTCCCTTCTCCTAGGGCATATTTATTTACTCTCTATTACAGTTTAGATAGTTAATTTCCATACCTTCAAAGTAATCTAAAAGGAGCTCCCAGAGACCAAATGCCAAGTGCAAATGACTTGATTTATCAGGTACCATGGTTTTCTGGGTTTCCTGAACCAAGTTTTGCATAGTCCTTTGATCTTTGGGGGACTCTCTGATCCTTGACTCTCAGACAAGATTCACATAGGGTGATAAGAGAAACAAAAGGTAAGAGGAACAAAAGGTGTGGTTAAACAAAGGGAGGTATAGGGCTAGGGGCTGCTCTCTGGAGCCAGGCCAGGAGCTCAGCAAGAATGCACTACAGTGGGACATAGGAAAACTTCTATCTACACCTTCTGATAGACCCAGGGGCTGGGGATGGAGCCTTGAATACACAGGCCTTTGGAGGCCATGGGTGGTAGAAGAAAGACCTCACACTTTGACCATTGTATTTACGGAAGGTGATTAGTAAGTCACTCAGTGTTTTCTATTTTAAGCTTCCTCTGAGAAAGTTATTTCAAGTCTTAAAGTAACATGAAGGATTTCTAAATCCTTCTAAACTGGAGCGACATTTCTGATTTCTGTGTTCTCTAAGTGTCAGCGATCTGGTCAAATCTTCAACCTGCTTCTTCAGGAATAGTCTCTCCAATCTGATTGGGTTATACTTTTCTTTTCTTTTCTTTTCTTTTCTTTTTTTTTTTTGGCTTTTCGAGACAGAGTTTCGCCATGTAGTTTTGGTGCCTGTCCTGGATCTCTCTCTGTAGACCAGGCTGGCCTTGAACTCACAGAGATCCACCTGGCTCTGCCTCCCGAGTGCCACCCGGTGGATTATACTTTTCTATTTAACAGTGAACAGTCTGTTGCTTGAAAGCTTTTGTGCAATTGGATATTAGACAGGTAAATTTGGAACATAGAGAAAACCTAGGTGCTGGGTGATGTTTTAAGACTCAGGAAGTTCTTGGTTCATCTTCCTGTAGCCTGTGTGGCTTTAAGACTCATAATTCTCTGCTGTCATTGGCCGCACTTCTCCGTTAACTTCACTCACATGCATGATGTTTTTACTGCTAAGAGTTTAAGTGACTGCTGCATTATTATAATATTGAGTTTCCTGATGACCATGAGCAGAGCCCTCTTCCTTAAGTAATAGATGTGACTAAGTGCATGAAATATATTTGATACTGAAAGTGGATATATTTCATAAATGAGAAAGCACTGTGTAAATTTCCTGACAAGGGAAATTTGAAGTAGTTTTCAATGGCGGAGCTCATGCTCAAATGTCAACCATGGTATTATAGGAAGCAGAAATGGCTCCTGTCTATTCAAGTGCTCTATGGCCGGTGTGTGCCATCCTGAGACTCAGCTCAGAGCTGCAGATTCTCTGAGAAGCAAGCCCTGCAAATGATGGCTTCATTAGCATTCCTGATGTCATAGCTCCCACTTTTCTTAAAGCTTATCTTTATTTATTTCTATCTGTTCCTACGTTTAGGCTTTGGATACTATACTCAGTATTGAACCACCAAGCTACACTGATATTCTCCTTCCCTGGACTTAGGCATTGAGAATATCAAAGAGGGTGCAGACACAGCTTTGAAGTTATGAGGGGGGCCACATACTAATTGTGAATTTTAAAAATCTCACACACTGAGTCCTGCATATCAGATATCAAGACAATCACACTCACTCGGGCTTCATTCCCACCACACATGCCTCATCTGTCAGTGTGTCTGTGGTTCTAGATCAGACAAACTGCAGAGTCACACAAACAAATGGATTGCTTTAGAGCTGAAGCTACAGGTAAGTCCTTGTTCTCTTTGTTTGGGTTCTGAAAAGACAGCAATGTCAGCTTGTTTTCTGTTTCATGTTTTTTTTTTTCCTTATGCTGTTACTGTAGGATTAAACCTATTTAGGTTTTCACCAATTGAATTTACAGTAATTTACTAAATATAATGCATTGCAAGTCAAGTGAAAGGCAAAATCTTAGAAGCTTTTTAAAAAATTTAAATTACATTTTGGTGTGTGTGTGTGTGTGTGTGTGTGTGTGTGTGTGTGTATGTGTGTTTGTACTCATGTCATAGTACACAGATGGAGACCAGAGAACAACAGTCAGACATTGGTTCTTTTTTTTTTTTTTTTCACTCTGTGGGTCCCAGGTATTGAACGTAAGTCATCATGCTTGGTGGAAAGCACCTTTATCCATTGAGACATTTTGGTGTCTCCAAATCTTAGAAGTTTTGAAACAGGTATTTAAAGGTGGCAAGTAAGTCCAAGATGGACATAAAGGAAGCAAAACAGTCTCCAGACCAGGTGACATCTAGTGCATCCAGTTCTTACTAGGATCAACAAGCCAAAAAAATGTAAAGCCACCCAACACTTTCTGGTACATGGGGATGTGAAAGTCAAGTAAACGATAGCACAAGAGACTGTTTTAGCTGAGCACAGATGCAAGAGTCTGTGTTATGTGTGATGCTTGGGGATCAGTGCTGTCTTTCTGTGAATATTTATGATAAAACACAAGCACATGCTCAAACAAAATGCAGGGCTATAATGTGGGAGTCACTGACAATGCCCAAGCAGTCCATGGTGGTTATATATGGTGTGGAGGAAACGTAAATCAACAAGGAAATCTGCAATGTTGGCCTTGGAGAAGACTAAAAAACATGGGCCCCTCTCCAAGGAAAAGGTAGATGACAGAGTAGAATATAACTGGGCACATTAACAAATATGTATTAATGGTGCTATCCTAGGTGGTGGGACAGTGCTGAAAAGGCAGTTCTGTTAGAATTCCCAAATCACAGCCCTTCCTGGGAATCCCTTCTTGCTTCCAAGTATCCTGGTCTGTGAGTGTAAGGCAAAGGGAACAGTTCTCTGTTTGTCTCTTTGTATGTGTGTGTATATATGTATGAGTGCATGTATATGCACATGTGTGTGTATGTGTGTGTGTGTTATTTCAGATCTGTACATCTTCAAAAGTGTTAAGTAGCACAGCTTGCTCACTTCAAAGAACAGCTTTCAGTGTAGTATCTTCCAGGTAATTGGTTTTGTTTTGACTTTCTCTTGACTCAAATTCATAGTCATTGACTCTTAGAGCTCTCTCCAGCCTGAATGATAGGCCTGGTCTATCTCCAAATTTAGTCAAGAGCAAGACATATATAAAATAGGTTGGGATCAAAACTGCTTCAATTCTCAGAAATCTTAGACAAACTACTGACACTCTTCTAGCCTCAATTAGGAAACTAAATACAACAACACTTGTGTGGTATCAGGCACAGGCATCCCCACAGGCTGCGATTATCAGTTTTTTAAGATCCTAATAACTGGGGTGCTTTACTCAAGACCACATAGATATTTGTGAGAGAATTTAGACATTTAGACTAACATCGAGATATCCAGACAGGTGACTTTATCATCGTATATTAATTTCTGGATTCCTAGGGAGATTCTTCCACTAAAAAAAAAAAAAAAAAAAGAAAGAAAAGAAAGGGAAAAAAAAATCAATATTCTCTTCTGACTGTCATGGCTGAATTTTCTAAGTGTAGCCAGTGATTGTTTCTTAATGGAATGTTGGGCATGCGCTTGGAGAAATAGCTGTTCCAGAGTAGAATTCTGTACTTTTGTGATGGACAGAATAAACTGCATCGATGCCTTTTAGGAACACATTTTTGAGGGCTGAAATTCTATCGAAAAGAGTGAGAAGGGAAGAGAGAGTGAAAACAAGAGGGAGCTTTTGGAGTTTCTCGGCGAGAACATGGCTCTCAGGCTTAATAGTATTTACAAATGGTGCCTGTTTAACCCTTGCTGCTGTTTACAAAGCAGGTATCATTACTCTTCTAGAAAGCCAAAGCCTGGAGGAGTTACATAATTCACCAAAGTCACAAAGCTGGGAAATGGTCAAACCGAGATTTACACCTGGCCATGGTGGAGCTCCCAAAGCTGTGGTAAAGTGAGCACCAAGAGAAACTGGACTGGAGGAAGTCTCATTATAAAATCCATGAATATACGGGGCAATGCGGGGCAATGAAAACACCCAAATAAGAGTCCAGCTTATTAGGAAAGTAAGTTTTTAAACAGGGTAAATAATATTTCTCTTTGTCTGGTCAAATATGAAACTTTGAGTATCTCTTCTCTTTTGTCTGAGAACCAGGCTGACCGAATTGCCAGATCTGAAAACAGAGTTGAGTTCTGAGAAGGGAAGGTTGAATGAGAAGAATGCCGGCTGTCCATCAAATCCCATCCTCCATTCTCCCATAGCCCGGCTGACGGCACACTCCAGCCTTTCTTACCGGAGCAATGGCCTGGTGAGTTTGTGACTAATCCATCCACTATCCATCCACTGAACTTTCTCCTAGAACAGACAGTGGTGGGGATCCAGCTTGGCTCACTCAGAGGATGCATAAGGGGTCCTGACCTAAGGATGAGAGAAACCTTGGGAGGCACTGCCCTGCTTCGTCCTGAAACTTCTAGCTGAGAGAGAATTCCCTTGTTCCTCGAGGCTCTGACTTCATGTTCTTCTTCTGGGCAGTTGTTTAGCATCATCATAACTAATACAAGGATGAAGTTGTTGGGTAAGATTCCCAGGGGAAATGGACTTGAGTTGGACCTTGAAATGCTCATTAAAGATTAATCAAATGGAAAGGAAAGAGGCAAAGATAAAGCAGGAGCCTGCTCCTTATAATTATCTACCAGGGCCTCAGTGCTCTTCTGTCCATTAGAAAATAGAACAATAAAATCTGTCCTTAAGGGTCACAATACCTTATGACAACATGCAAATTCTCAAGTTAAAAAAAATACTCAAAGGCAAAATTTCAATAGAAATATCTTTAACTTCCACTAAAGTTAGTTTATTAGTTCCTTTACCCATATTTTAAGGGAATGTCTAGTGGAAAGTGTATTTGCAGAAATACCAAGTTGTAGGGTAAAAATCAGCTTTAGTACTAGGGTTCAACTGAAAAGGGTACAAGTGATTACAAACCACATCAGCTATGTTATTAAGTATGTGATTTAGTTCTTTTGTTGTTTTTGAAGGATGCTTCACTCAAACCGTGATGAAGGCATAGGATTTGATGCCCTGCCACAAACAGAAAACTGTTCCCAGACCTGAGATAAAACCCCGTATAAGCCCAGCTCCCTGAAAGAAAAGAAACACAGCAAGGGAGACCTACTGTCAGCCCTGCTTTATGATTCCTATGGGCAGCCAGTCAGCTGAGAGAAATCTGAGAAGAGCCCGGTCTTGGGGAGGTGACAAAGATCCGAAAGTCTGCAGGGTTTGAGGTGACTGGAACAAAGAGAGTTCCAGAGAGGAGGAGATGTGTGCAGGAAAACAGGTCTTCACAGGTGTGTGGATGGAGGTCACCTTAGAATCATGGAATGGTAAATCATAAACATGGAGAGTAAAATTCCATAAAGCTTGTGGAAGATGGGTTCAGGGGTGCTGGATAACAGCCACAGTTATGGAGCCGGGAGGTGGTCAACTCCCAGCAAGAATGGTGTGAGCAGAGTCCTAGAAAGGTCATAGTTTAGTATTTATCAAAAGCTATACATAAAGCAAAGACAACATGCTACATGCCCAGACTTGGATTCAAAACAAGCTCCCTAAGCTTCAGTTGATTCTCACGTAATTTCAGCAAATTTGAGAACAAAGCCCAACGCGTTCAAGACAACAAAACCTGGCACTCAAGCATCAGCCTAATTACAGCGCTGCTTCTAATGGATACCTATGACACAGACAAAGGTGTCACAGGAAGCAGAGAGAGAAAGCTCATTCTGGAGCTTGAGTGACCATGGCCCCCAAAAACACGGACTCAGGTCAACCAAAAAACATGTTTCAACACGGAAACAGTTTAGCAAAGTGTTTATGGTAACAGACAAAAAGAGTCACAGAGCAAGGCTTTTGTCAAACACATTGTTGCAGTGAAGTGCTGGGGTCTCTCTGCCACAAGTCTCGACATTCTCTGATGACACCCTTCACTTTTGAGTGAGGAGAAGTTGGAGATGTGTTAGTGATATTGAGAAAGATGCTGGGTCAGACGCAGGTGGGCAATGTGCTGCTATGAAGAAGTCTCAAGGTAGCCCAGGATAATTTTCCACGGAACTTGCAGTCTTCTAGCTCTCCAAAATCAAGGGAATGTCAATCAATACATCAGCCTTGTAGAAACCTTAAAATAGGTGTGGTTTCATTTCCTCTGGGAACTCAAGTTCATAAAGGAATAGCACAGCGCGTTCATCATTTGGAAAGAACATGTAGAGCCCCCAAAGGAGTGATGATAAAAGTAGTGATAAAAATTAAATATTTATAATAAATTCACTAAAGGATTTATAGTAAAACACAAGCATCTTTTACATTTTAAAAGAATTTATTGAATTTTTAGGTAATGGAAAAGTCAAATTTTTAGATAAAATTATTTCAACACAATACAACGACTATAATCGCTACAAATGGAAAGGGCAGAGAAGTTGAACACAAAGCTTTAGAATCTACCCGGATAGAACTCTGGAAAAAATAAAAAGGAAAAATAAAAAGGGCAAGATTCTCAGAGTGCTGAGGGACATTTTAAGTAGTGAAAATATTTGGTTTCAGATCTGTAAAACAGAGGAGGACAGAGCAAGATAAAATATTATATCTGAGAATATCCGGAGTGGTCAGCAGCTACCGGTATATGGAGCTGCACAAACCTCACGCACATTGAAGAGCCACTGAAGGCTGTACAGTCGTGTGCCACAGTAAAGCTGTTCTTTAAAAAAACCTGAGGAGGAGTAAATCAGCACAGCAATTGTGGGGCATAGAGGGGACCACACAGGCAGAGGTGGTGACAGCCGTCTCCACACAAGTCCAGAGACAATGGGGGCGTGCCTTTAAGTGTGGCGAAACCCAAGTACACAAAGAAACTGCAATGCCACTCTCAACCAACGACCTCATAACCAGTGAGAAAATCATCAAAGACACAGTGTTGAGTTTAGTGGCCCATACCTGCAATCCCTGCACCAAGGAGTCTGAGGCAGGAGGATCATAAGAATTTCAGATGAGCCTGGGCTGTTTAAAGGAATCCTGCCTTTAAAAAAAAAATGTGGTATTACTGTTTAACCTTTTTTTTGCACTTTTAAAATATTGAATATTAACACAAAACACGAATACAGGATTATTAATTTTGTAACATATGAAAATAAAATGTGTGACAAAACACAGAGGTCAGAGGAAACAGACATTGTCTCTAAGTCTGTTGTGTTACATAATGAGCAGCCTACAATTACTTGAAATTAGAATTCAATCAAACATGCATATTGGAAGCCCTATGACAGTTATTCCAAAATATGAAT
>CABHPP010134943.1:0-20250 GCA_902168425.1 Peromyscus attwateri
GAGTCCTTAAATTTTCCAATGAGTTTATTTAGTTTCACAAAAAGAATACTTAGCAAACATTAGTTATAAAGTGTGTTACAGTTATGTAAAGGTTACAATGCCCTTTCAAGACCAGGAGTCAGCTGGTCAACTTAAAGTGTTTTGGTGCTTTTTTAACTTATCAGATGATTTATGTGTATGTGTGTATGTATGTGTGGGTGGATGTGGGCACAGTGTGCCACGGTACATGTGTGGAGGTCAGAGGACAACTCTAGGGATCTTGTTCTCTCCTGCCACCTTGTGGGATCCAGGAATCAAACTCAGGCCATCAGATCCATGAACCCATGCCTCTACTCACTTAGCGATCCCATTGCTCGCCCCACACCCCAACACGGCCACAAAAAAATACTTTTAAAGATAATTTTATATGGTAGGCCAGGCCTCCAACTGTGACAACCTCCTTGTGAGTTCTGGGATTAAAAGTTTGAGACACATTACCCAATTAACTTTAACATTTTAAAGACTTTATTACAACAACGCAATGCAAAACATTATAGAAAAACCCTTAAGGAAATGCTTATTAAAACCACTTGGAGATTCCATCCCATCCTAATAAAAATAGCTATCATCAAGGAAACAAGTGATCACAAATGCTGGTGAGGGGATGGGGGTAAAAAAAAAAAAAAAACACTGTTCACTGCTAATGGGAACATAAACTAATGTAGCCACTATAGAAATCTGTATGCAAAGTAACTAAAAACAGAACTACCATATAACCCAGCTGTACCACTCCTGGGTATATGCCCTAAGAATTGTAAGCCAACATGCTATAAACCATTCACTTTTATTGCTGCATTATTCACAATAGCCAGGAAATAGAACCAGTCTAAATGCCTGTCAACAGATGAATGGATTAAATGTGGTACATACACAGAAAGAGAGAGACAGAGACAGAGACAGAGAAGTCACAACTTTTGAGGAAAATAGATCGAAATGGAGATCATTATGTTAAGTAAAACAAGCCACATTCAAAACAATAAATGCCACTTGGTTTCTCTCATGAGGCATCTAGAGGTGTGTGTGTGTGTGTGTGTGTGTGTGTGTGTGTGTGTGTGTAGCACATGGAAGTAGAAAGGGAACCATGAGAAGGGAGAGAGCTAACAGGAGAGAGGTAGAGATGAGAAAGGTAATAGAACACATGTGATGTGATAGGGGGTGACTTGTAGAGAGGAAGGGACCAGCAAGAGGGGGCTGGGGGGGGTGGAGGGGCTGGAGGGGCTGGGGGAAGAATGGCCCAGTGGTTAAGAATACTAGTTGCCCTTTCAGAGGACCTAGGCTTGAGGACAAGCACCCACATGGCAGTTCACAGCCATCTGTAACTACAGTCGCAGGGGATTCAACACTCTCTTCTGATTTCTGCCTACACCAGACACACATGTGCTGCACAGGTGTAGAAACAGGTGAAATTCTCATACACATAATATTAAAAAATAGAGGGAATGGAGAAGAAGGTAATGGGGAGGGGGACAAACAAGGACAAAGTATAATGACACACGTGTGTGAAAATGTCATAGTAAAACTCATTCATTACTTTGTATGCTAAGCCAAAAGTTTAATTTAAAAACCCACCTAAAACCAAAATATACACATCTTCCTAAGCTGTAACTGGAGTTGAGAACTACATTAAAAAGTAGTTTAAATCCCCCCAAATGGAGGTATATACATGTATATACATGTAAACATGTATATATGTGTACATGTATACATACACATACAGATATACACAAACATCCCATTTAGATGGCCATTTCTCCAGAGGAGTTAATAAGGATAGTATTCCAACACTGGGAACCCATATGTAAAATAACAATAGATCATTATGATCCAGTAGATGTAGTCTTCTTCCAAGGAGGGCCTGTGATTACTTCATATTTCTGTCCCCATACTGACACATATCATGAGCCCAATAAATGTTCAAGAACTAATGAAATAAAAAATATGCAAAGAGAGTCTGGAAATATGGTTCAGGTGTTAAAAGCACTTGCTGCTCTTGCAGAGGACCAGGATTCAATTCCCAGCACCCCCATGTTGGTTCACAAGTTTCCACAACTCTAGTTTGCGGGGATCTGGCACCCTCTTCTGGCCTCTGCAAGCACAAAGCACACATGTAGTGCATAGATGTACATGCAGGCAAAACACCATGCACATTGTGTGAGAGTGTGGGGGTATGGAGGTGTGGGTGGGTATGGGTGCATGTATACACAAAAGCTAAGTGGTGACCTTTAGGTCACTAGTCAGATATTGATTTACAATCTCAACAATTATAATACATCATCTAAGAACGCACGTCTGGAAGTTGAATGAACAGTCAATATTATAATGTAAGGTCCTGTCTCATGCTAAAACTATAAAGTGTATAATACAGGCTAAAAATAGAGAGCTCACAGGAATGACCATTGATATTTTACTAAGGACAATAAACTCATTTTAAACTTTGAAGGCTTGAGAGCATCTACTAATATCTATGTGCAAATAACCTAATTATATCAATGGTTTTATTCATTTCATGATCAGCCTTTGGGATTTGAGGGAAAGAAGAAAGAAGAAAATAACAAAAACTGAGGAATTTTTGGAAACTAATCAAAAGTTTTTCCCTTCTTAATCACTTCTGTCCAACCTCATCCATTTGCCCCAGAACTCATAATATTTAAACGTATTCATTTCATATCTTTAAGGAGTTAAAAACACTACCATCAAATTTTCTATAAGCTTGTGTAGGAACAGTGGTCCATGGACAGTGTTCAACAGGAAACATATTTTGAAAATTCATTCTCTGTGCTGGAAAGTGTGAAGCTTAGAAACAAGAGAAAAAAGTACCATTCACTGAACTCTTGGTGTGTACCAGACATCCTCATGGACCTTACTGTGCGTTCTTACAACTAGTCCTCACCACTTACATCTTAGTTGCTATGACAACATATTTCAGTTTTTAATTACTTATTTGTATTTTAGGGGTGCTACAAGCACTCTATCACTGAGTTATATCCCTAACACCCACCCCACTTTTTGGCGAGAAGGCAGAGAGTCTCACTGTGTAGCTCAGCCTGCCCTTGAACTTACTATGCAGCCAAGTCTAACTTTGAACACTCAATCTTCCTGCCTCAGCCTCTCCCGCTCTGGGTCTCCAGGTGTGTACCAGCATCTTCAGATATGTGATAATACCTTAATGTTAACTTGACAAGGCTACACAGGAAGCCCAGATATGAGTCTAGGAGAGATTAGTACCTGAGTTTATAGGTGAAGAAAGGACATTCTTCTCACAAGTGTGGATGGGCACCACTTACCCCACCAAGGGCCTGAACAGAACAAAAGACAGAAAGAGGCATTTGCTTCCTGTATGAGCTGGGAATCCTTCCCTGCGGGATACTGGGGCTCCTTGTTGTAAGGTCTTTGGACTTATATTGATCATAGCACCGGGTTTCCTGAGGCTGTAGCTCGTGGGCAGAAGATCGGAAGGAACTTGCTGGCCTTCACAATCACACAGTTCACTTCTAACAATACAATCTCCCTCAGTCTCTAGCATTAACCCATTTTTATTTTCTGTTTCTCTAGCTAAAGGTTGGGGACAAGTTTTGAAGCCACAATTAGGAAAGACTTTCCTGACAAGTTGGTAAAGATAGGAAGGAAGTGGGAAAGCCAGCTAGGAATGCATGTGTGGAGAGAACCTTCCCGGCAGATGGAAGAGCAAGAATGGAGGCTTTGAGGTAGGCCTGGAGAGGATGGAAGAGCGTAGTGAGCACGGGGAAAGGCAGGCGGACAATGGGCGGCAGTGTCGATGTCTGGAGACAAAGCTGAGGGATTCGCCACGATCTCATCTGCACAGGACGGGATCCTGCCGTGTTGGAAGGAGATTGAAAGGACAGTTACAGAACCAGGAAAGACAGTGAGGACGTGTTAAAATAATTAGGTACACGATAAAGACAAAGGGTTTGGGAGTGAAAGTAGTTGTAAAAGGTCACAAGATGTGGGCTGGATGTAGCTCAGTGGGAGGGAGGTGGGAAGGGGAGAGGGGAGAGAGAACAGGGTTAGTGTTTGTAAGGCCTTGGGTTTGATTCCTATCCCCACAAAGCAAACACACACAAAGATCATATTAGCTCACATGTGGTTTGAAGGGGTGTGTGTGTGTGTGTGTGTGTGTGTGAAATTTTCAGCAAAATGCACAAGATATGAGGAAAGAAAAGAAATTAAACAAATAAGCAGATCAAAAGACAAGAAGAATATTAGGATTTTCCGTTCCAGTAAATGCAATATAGACTATAGATGTTGCTCCCAGGTAGAAGGCTCAGCATGCCTGTTAGAACCCAGAATTGGGACCAGCTGGTGTATAGGTATTAATGAGAATAAAGCCCACATGCCAGCTAATGGCTTCAGAACTTGATAACTGGAGGCTTGTCCCTATTTTTAAGTAGGGAGAACAAAACTATTTTCTTCTTTTCTAGAAGTAAGCCAGAAAATGATTACAAAAGGAATTACAAAATCCTGTTTTTATATGAATTTCTTGCATCTCCTTCTCCCAAGCTTTTTCTTATTTTCTTATGCTCTGGACCCTTTTCCAGTCCTGGCTGCTCCCTTCTCACACTGCAATTAAAATCTGGGCTAGGTACACACCTGTGATCACAGCACTTGATAGGTGGAATCAAGATGATCAGAGTTCAAAGCCATCCTGGGCCACATAGTGAGACATTTTTTTAAAATTAAGGGCTTGGTGTGTAGCTTATCGGGAAAACTTGCCTAGTGTGTATGAGACCCTGAGCCCAGCAAAAATCTAAAATCAAGTTGGAATTTGCTCAAGAAGTTTCTGGCACAATGACAAGGTCATGGCTCCCAGTGGGATGAATGTACCATTCACAGCCAATTCCACAGAAGCAGTGGCTCTCTGTTTGTGGACACCTTCTGAGAACCACTATGAACTCAGACACTCCCTCTACCCTAGTCTGTTGGACTGCTGATGGCCCTGGACCTCTTGACCAGTTCAGAGTTTCTCTAGGCTGACAAAGGTGGAAGATGGGGAGTCAAACTAATCACTCTTGCAGCCTTGCGACGTGTTAGGAGATTCATGAGCATCCTTATCACTGCTGTTTTCTTATCTTGGTTATAAGTCAGGGTCACTGCGAGCTTTTAGACAGCATATGAAAGGGAATGGCAATTGATCATTGTAGGAATAAAAGAGAGGGCTATTCCTCAAAGCAGATGTCTTTTCTCATTAGTGCATGAAGTTTTATGTGCCCAGATCCTCACCAGTTGCTGCTTGGGATGTGGATAAGGGATTTGGGCTCAATGATATTTACCAATCTCCTCCACTGCAAAGGTCAAGTGCTCTTGCTTGTGTTAGTCTCGTGGAATCCTTGCAACCCCTCTGAGAGGTGATAGTGTTCTATTACAGCAGGAGAGAAGGAGCTCAGGGGGAGCAACAAGCTCTCTGAGCCCGTGAGTGAGAGAGGCCGGTCTTCAAACTTCTTGTTTCCCTGTTACGTTGTAGGCTCATGCATGAGCAAATGATGAAATATTCAGGTGCAAAACAGTTTCTAAGACTTCGAAACATGGCCTATTTTCAATTAAAGATAAACCAACTCATGAAGGAGCGTTTCAGCTTTCAGCATGGAGATCGTACCTCTATTACCAGGATAAAGTGGGTGAGCACCTTATCCAGTTCCTCAGAGATGGGGTTGTGGGCACAGGAATGTCCCTTTTTCCATGTGCCCATTGAGAGTGTCCACACCCACACCCATGAGAATCAGTTGGGTGGTGAGAGAACTGGCATTCACCATTCACCAATTGCTTCCTGCCCTGGGCAGACGCCATGCTAAGTGTCTTCTGTGTGGTTCCTGCTAATCTCTGCACCAATACTGTGGGACAGATTCTGTTATTGCCTCTATCTTACAGCCTAGGAAATGGAATCCCCCACACTAAGTATCTGTAACACTCAAGCTTCCCCAGGTTCCGAGAGGCAGACCCACTATTCCATCCTTCATAGGCTGAGTGACTTGTTGCTTTCTCTACAGCCTGGTTCCCACTTCTTGGAAATCTCATTCCCATTGAAATGGCTTAAACTGCACTCATAAGTGTGGAGGTCAGCACATCTCAAGATGCTGCCTCTGCACTTTACATCCCATCATGAAAATAGGCTCCCACCTCCCTTCATGTCTCCATTCACCCCTCTCCCTCCCTCATTCCCTCCCTCCGTCTCTCCTTCTGTTCTGTACTTCCTTCCCCACCTCTCTCTTGAGTGTTATGTATACAAGGAAGACCTTGAACTCACTACCTATCTGAGATGATCTCAAACTTTTGATCTTCCTGCCTCCGTGTCCCAAGTGCTGGCATGCTGCACCCCACCTAGTTTATACAATGCTCCAAGGACCCATGCTTCCTGAATGCTAGTCAAGCATGCTATAACTGGATCACATTCCCAGCCCCATGCAGACATATTTGTTTTTTAGGGCTGGCAATTTCATTTCTAGAAGTTTTTCCTAAGAAATAATCAAGTACATGTATGGAAAGGTAGTCTCTGTCCCTTGATATTTAAATTATTTTTGTTTATTTTTATGTATTTATTTATTTTGAGATAGCATGCCACTGTGCAGCCCTGGCTGATTTGGAACTCACTATGTAGACCAGAATGGCCTCAAACATACAGAGATCTGCCTGCTTCTCTCTGCCTCCTGAGTGCTGGGATTAAAGGTATGTATCACCATGTCTGGCTTTATTATGTGGTTAACTATGTTGTGATTTAAACTTTTGGGCTCAAATAATAGAAAGGCTAAATTCATTATAGTGTACCCATATTAGAAATTTTACAATGTCATTAGAAATCGTGTAGTAGAATATTTAATGATGGGGCACATCTGTAACATACTTAGTGAACACAAGTGGACATCACCCCAGCTATGTGATATACATTTAGAGGATATGTTATGCATTGAAAAAGTATTGAAAGAAGCGAGCTAGCCCGTCCCCACATACTCAGTCACCTTTCATTTCTTGAACTGATCTCACTCAAGCCTGTTCCTGTGCAGAGTCTCAGCACACGCTGTCCCCTAGCCTGCTCCATTGATCTCATGGCTGCCTCCTCTTCTTCAGGTTTCAGCTTAAATGCCATGTCCTCAGGATTCCCTTCCACAACTGTATACAACACTATACATAAGTCACTCCTTCCTGTCCTTTCACAGAGCGTCTTGGTCTCTTTCCCTTCTAGAACATGTCACAGTGTGCGAGGACATATGTCGTCCTGCATGTTTGCCTTGTTTCCCACCTGTTTTCCCGTGGCGCTGAGGATCCTTGAGTGAGACCCACATCTGTTTGAGGACCACTATATTCCAGGCGCCAACTAAGAAGCTGCTGCGGCAGCTTCAGTAAAGATCTTTTGGCTAAACTAAAGCATTAAGGACCAGAGACAACTGGAAGTTGTTAGGCGCCGACTCTGACTAGCTTGGAGCCAGAAGTTGGGGAGTTTTTTGTAGGTGGCTACATAACCCGAACAATGCACTAGTGTGGCAGTTTCTACAAAGAAGCACTCCATTTGTTTCTAGACCATCTCCTACGAATGGATCACTGGGTTTGAATTATGACCTACAGCTTGCAAGTATATGAAGTGAAAAGAAATATCGCCAAGTGCAGGCTGCGATTATTCTAAGAGCACAGAGGGCCAGGTACACAGATTATGTGGAGCTAGTCTGTATTCTTTTGCCTTGGCCTACAACACCTTATGTCCCATATGGCCCCTCTAAAGCCAACTCCCTTCTTTGAGTAGGGGAAGAGAAACTGTTACTTTCCCCAGGGGTTTTCGGACACCTCTAGGGCAGTGGTACCAAAGTAGAAGTCATCATCCACTCCTCCCCAAGAACCACACAGTGAACAAACCTTGTCGTGGAGTGAGAACAGATCACTTTCCTGATAAAAAGGAGATTTTCACATGTATATTCCTACGGTGGATTTGAGCACAACAGTGGGAAGAAATACGACATCTTGCACCACACTGACTTACTGTTTTCTCCCCTGCAGATCGGCATTGGCAACCTTTATCTGACTTTGCATAGAACCTCCAAGACCAACTGAGGGCCTAGCAGTGCTCTCAGGGGACCCTACACCAGGGGAGGAATTGGGCGTGTCGGGGGGCTGGGGCCGGCAATATTTTCCAAGCTCTATTCAAACAACTTGTATCTCCTACCACCTCCACCCCATTCTGCTATCAATTTCCCAACACTTGACAGCCAATTTACCTCATACATCAATCTATACAAGGGGTCAGAGGCCAACCCTAGCCAGTTAAAATCTCCTCACAATACACCATCCGAGAATCACTGCCGGCTTTTCTCAGGTCCTCAAGGCCCTTGTTTACTCTGAGCAGATTGGCAGAGGAGGAGCTCGATTGAGTAGACACATTTTTCTGTTATCCCAAGGCACAAACCCAGATGTTTTTATAAAGGAAGGAAGAAGAAATAATGGACAGAGAAATAGAGGGGCATCACAGCTTCGCGTGAGGTTACTAAGGATTCCACAGAGAGGGCACCAACAGCTGTTTACCCTGGAGGTGATGTCTCAAGAGTTGATGGCCTGAGTCCTGTCTGTTGTGTTCAGCAAGGATAACTGAACCACTGTTTAGCGTGTGCCTGAGACAGGTGAGACCGCCGGACTGGAAGGAACCCGGTAAGTTTATTGCTCTCCAAAAAAAGATTTGATATTTTGTTAATTTATGTGTATGTTTATGTGCCTGCTTGAGTTAATGTATACCACATGCATGCAGGTGCCTGCACATGCCAGAGGGCATGGGAACTAGAGTGGCAGGTGGTTGTGAGCTGCCTGATGTGGATGCTGGGAACCTCTGCGTTCATCTGCAGGCACAGTAAGAACTCTTAACCATTGAGCCATCTCTCCAGCCCCATGTTTATTGCTTTTTAGAAAACTTTTGATTAATGAAGGTTTCCCAAGTATAAGAAAGTCTTAGAAAACCTAGGAGAGTGTATAGTATATGTATATATACACATCTAATGATAAACACAGACACATAGTCTAAGGGTTCTATGTAGCCTACCATACTCCTACAGATTACCAAGGCTCTGGTTTAATCCCCTCTCACACAGTCTCCATATGCAGGCAGAATGTACAGCTGCTTTTCAAATTTCTTCTTAATCACATGTGTTATATGCAACCTTATAACATAACCATATGACAATGATTATTCCTGTGTTTTTAATAGTACTAGGCTGGAACAGAGGGCCTGGGATAAGGAAGGCAGGTGCTGTAGCACTGAGCTAAACCAAACCCATTGCTTTTGTCTGGTTGATTGATTGATTGGTTTGGTTTGATTAATGAATTAGTAAGCTTTTAAAATATGTAATTTTAGCCAGGTGATGGTGCATGCCTTTAATTCCAGTACTCGGGAGGCAGAGGCAGGTGGATCTCCATGAGTTCAAGGCCAGCCTGATCTATAGAGCGAGTTCCAGGACAGCCAGGGCTACACAGAGAAACTCTGCCTTGAAACAGCACCCCTCCAGAAAAAAAAAAAAAACTGTGATTTTAATTGTAAGATGGGCAGCAACAATAGCACCAATTTAGAAGCACGTGGTAATTAAAGAGGATGTCTACAAAATGCAGTGCACCACCAGGTTCCCAGAGGACAGCGCAATGCTGGCCTCGAATAAATACCATCTATGCTGGGTCCACTGCGGGCTCCTCAGTTACCAGATTATGCAGATGAAACCCCTCCCTCCATCTCAGGTCTCAAGCAGACTCTTGACTTTTGGTGCCTTCAACACTGTGGGAAGTCAACCCTGAGGAGCTGCAGGATTCTGCAGGGCCAGGAGTTACCTCAGCTGCCCTCTTCCAATCCCAGGCCTCATCCATGAGGCAGGGTAGCACAGTTGGGAGCATCTGCCTCTCAAGGCACTTCATGTGGCTCAGCTTGCATCCCCCTGATCAGCAAAGCTCTGATTTTTTTGGGACCAGCGTAGGAAACTTTAGTAGGTCTACTAAGTACTGTGTTGTTTTTGTTTGGTTTGACATTTTTTGAGGCAGGGTCTCATGCAGCCAGGGTTGGTTCTCTGATTCTCCTGTTTCCACCTCCCTAGTTCTGGGACAACTGCTGTGTACCACCATGCAGTGCTGGAAATGTAACCCAGGGCCCCGGCATGCTAGGCCAGCACTCTGCTGACCGAGCTACACCATGTAGTACTTGTTTCGTTGGTTTGAGATTAGAGTTCATTATACAGCCAAGGCTGGCCTTGAACTTGTGATCTTCCTGCCTCAGCCTTGCTAGTGCTGGGATTGCAAGAATCTACTTTTTAAAGCAAAATCTTTTGATTTTTTTCCTAGTTATGAATATACAAAGTATTTGTTCATAACACTTTGACAAATTTGACAATATAACAAAAGACTCCAAGTCTTTCTCCGTCTTTTTACTCCCCACTCTGAATGTTTTATGCTAAGGTGGCCCCTGGTGACTATTTTGTGAACACTTGTCCACAATTTGTAAATACAGTTGGGCCTCTATATCTGTTGATTCCATATCCAAGGATTCAACCAACTGTGGGTGGAAAATATTTTTAAAACAAGATAAACTAACAAATGGAAATGACTACGATAAAGTTCTAAAAGGCAAGATTTGCTGTGTGCTAAGGGCTACAGTGAGTTCACATAAGTGACACGTGAAATACGAGGTTATAGGCAATTATATTATAACTATTTTAAGAAATCTAGTGATGATTTAAAAATACACAGGCAGACTATACAGATAGGAGGTTATATGCAAATGCTACACCACTTTATTGAAAGGGCATGGGTGCTGTGGATATCGCTCTGTATAAATAAACACTGATTGGCCAGTAGCCAGACAGGAAGTATAGGCGGGACTAACAGAGAGGAAAATTGAGGGAACAGGAAGGCTGAGAAGGAGACTGCCTGGAGCTGCCACCAGGACAAGCAAGATGTAAGGTACCAGTAAGCATGAGCCACGTGGCAAAGTATAGATTAATAGAAATGGGCTAAATATAAGAGTAAGAGCTAGACAATGATAGGCCTGAGGTAATGGCCAAGCAGTTTAAATAATGTAAGAGTCTGTGTGTTTATTTTATAAGTGGGCTCCGGGACTGGCGGGACTTGGCGGGAGCTGGAGAGAAATTCTCCAGCTACACATGGGCACTTACAGATTTGGGCATCTAAAGGAAGGTCGTGAAACCAGTCTCCCACAGGAATGACTGTACTTTAAAAACATGTGCATGAGCAAATGCAGTCACGTGTACATATCAGAAATACTACTGCATTTACCCCTGCCCCCAAAGGCAAAGTCTCTTGGACATCTTTCCCGTGAGAAGTTCTGGCAGACACTCAACGAAGTCAAGTTGAAATTGACTTTGTCTCTCTCCCTCGTTACTCTGTCCAGTTTCATCCAAGGAAGTCCGAGACATTAGGTCCTGAAACCAAGAGCTCATAGCTGCTTTTTCTCTTTGTATAACCAGAGTAACCTATGTAAAGTTGTGTTAAAACTAGCCCGGTCTTCCCTAGAACCTTCTCTCTGGTAAATCCCCACCCCAACCCTTCAAAAAGCAATTACAGTAACCAGACACTCCAGGACCGCTAGCTTTAGGAACAGCAGTTGTTTTAATCAATAGGGTTAAGGTCAGTCTAAGAGAGGACCTACCGAAAAGTCACCTTCCTCATCAAGCCCTGGGCTCTTCTTGAGGAAACAAACAGCGAGCAGGATCCTGGCCCACATCCGCAAACAGAAGGGAAGGGTGGAGAGGATCACGGCAGTCATAGTCAGCTCAGTTAGTCTCTTTGTTCTGTATTGATTACCTGCATTGGTAGGGAAAGAATCATCTAGAAGGAAAATATTCCTGTGATAAAGACCTCTGGCACCTCTCTCAGCTCTGCTGGGAACACACCCGTCATGACCTCCCTGTGTTAGGGCAGGAACATTATTGAGTTAAAGTTAAGCAAAGAAAATGTACCAGATCTTGGGAGATAACATGTTCTAAGACCCCATGCCTGGCAAAGCGGGGGTAGGAGGCTCCTTCTGGGCAGGAGTCAGAACGCTTCCCCTGTATTCATCACTGATCACCATGTTTAATGTCATCCGAGAGCCAGAGAAAGTGGCTGTGTTTAAGGTGGGCTAAAGCAAATTCAAGACACTTAGATATGATTCCTAAGAGTCCTTGAGCCTGAGAGAGGTTAGGAAACAGAAGTCACATGGCACAGAGGCCATCACTAATCAGTCCATGTCCACGTTCTCTGCATACCCTGTATGTACCTGTCACTAGCCAGGGATTTCTTGGTGATAAAGGAGGTATTTTATTGCTTGTACATCCTGTCCCAGTCAGTCTTTAGCAGGAAATGAGATTTTTGAAGCAAGAGCCCAATCAATCACTGTGAAATGGACTCATCCAAGTCTAGAATATGGTAAACACAACATAGTCAACAGATGACATCCAGAGTCTAGAAATTGGGCTAGCCAGGCCTGAGGAAGAGACATACAGAAGTTGAAGAAATGTTGGCTCTGATCTCCCCTGTAGGTTCAGTAGAGTAGCTGTCTGCTGTCCCCAAATGCACAACTCCTTCAGTTTAAAAAAAAAAAAAGTTTAAGTGTCAGTGAGACGGCTCAACATGGCTGACAACCTGAATTCAGTCCTTGGGGCCCACATGGTACAGGAAAAGAACTCTCTACAAGTTGTCCTCTGACCTCCAGCCACCAGTCATTATACATGTTCCCAAAACAAATAGAAATATTATCCAAAAATTTAACCTACTCACAGAAATTATTTCAACATGGTGGTCAAACAGTCTGTATTTTTCTTTCCTGCACGGGTGTGTGTGTGTGTGTGTGTGTGTGTGTGTGTGTGTGTGTGTGTACATATAAAGAGAGAAAGAGAGCAGAATACTTGTTTATACCGTGTAAAGATGTGTCTATGTTTTGCCTCACTTGCCTAAGGTACCTGACTGGTTTAATAAAGAGCTGAATGGTCAATATTTTGGCAGGAGAGAATAGGCAGGACTTCTGGGCAGAGAGAGAGACTCAGGATTAGAATCTAGGTGCACAAGAGACATCAGTGAGACAGAGGAGTCAGACATAGATTATGGAGACTAGGTAACAAGCCACATGGCAGAACATAGATTAATATAAATGAGTTAATTTAAGTTATAAGAGCTAGTTGGGAACAAGCCTAAGCTAAAGACCAAGCTTCCATAATTAATAATAAGTCTCGGTGGCATTATCTGGGGGCTGGTGGTCCAAAGAAAGTCCAACAAGAAAATCCGACTACATTTGGTACCCAACATAGGGTGCCAAATGATGTTTTTTGTCAGCTTAGTGGCTGCACATGAATCTACTGGTGTTTTAATTATCTTCTGCAGCCCCCCAGCCCCCCAGTCAGTGCCCCATTGGCCACTCAGGCCTGGACCTGGAGTGCCTTCTGGTCCTACAGCCCCAGCTCTGCCATGGCCACTATATATATATATATATATATACACACACACATACATACATATTAAAACTAAGTCTCTATTGTTCTATTTACCAACAAAGACTCAGAACTCAGATGTGGGGGTGAAAACCTGCTAAATCAGAAAAATCGAGAAGCAACCAGCTGACCTTGCTTTTGGGCTGGAGACACAGCAGACATGTCTCTTCCCTTGTCCCAAACCCAAAAGAAACGTCAAGCTTTAGTCCCACCCTTTCCTTCCTTCCTTTTTGTCTTCTCTATCCAAATTCCTGGCTTCCCTATGGCTTATTCCGGTCAGCCAGTCACTGGCTCTGTCCCCTGATTCAAAGTTAACTTTATTAACAGTCCCGGAGTGTCAAAGTGCAGTCAAATATCCCATAACATATGTGTGTGTGCTTACATGTGTATATGTATGTGTATATACATGTATATGTGTAAGCCAGATATATATATATATATATATATATATATATATGAATAGACGCACGTAGCTTCAGTAGCCTTGAACATGGTGCATGTCTTGAAATGTGGATTCCCTTCTGTTTTTCTCCAGTCTGTGGGCTTTCATTCATGAAAGATGAATAAACCAGCAGGGTGGTGATGGTGCACGTCTTTGTGGTCTCTGCTTCGGTTCCTGCCCCCAGGTTCCTGCCCCCAGGTTCCTGGCCTGACATTCCTGCCCCCAGGTTCCTGCCCCAGGTTCCTGCCCCAGGTTCCTGCCCCCAGGTTCCTGCCCCCAGGTTCCTGCCTTGAGTTCACCTGATCATAGCCTCTAACCTCTAAGGTGTAATAAATCCTTTCTTCCCCAAGTTGCTTTGGTCATGGTTTTATCACAGCAAACTAACACAGTGTATAACCCAAATTTCCTAAATGAGTTGTTAAACATCTCTGTCTCTGTTTAACATCCATTCTGCTCCCATAAAATGGAATTGCTTACTTTTCACATCCACACCTTGCACATTTCTACTTCTGGGGGAAAGATTAATGATGTTGGGTGGTGGTGGCTCACATCTTTAATCCCAGCACTCAGGAGGCAGAGGCAGGTGGATCTCTTGAGCTGAAGGCCAGCCTGGTCTCTAGAGTGAGTTCCAGGACAGCCAGGGCTACACAGAGAAACCTTGTCCTGAGTGGGAGGAAAAAAACAAAGCAAAAAATAAAACATGGTGACATTTCTTATACCCTTCACGTGCCCTAAAACTGTAAACCAACAAAGCTGGGGGACTGGCTGACTTGGTCAGGCACCTGCTGCCCACGAGCCTGAGGACCTGAGTTCGGATCCCCAGAACCCACATAAAAAGTTGAGGAAAACACTTACCATGAAGTGTAAAGGCCTGAGGTGGATTCCCCCAGAGCCCATGGGAAACCAGATGTGTCAGTGGACATTGTAATCCTAGCCCTCCTAACACAAGATGGGGAGCAGGAGGAACAGAGGGGGGGATCTCCGGAAGATCACAGGCAGCTAGCCTGGTACAAGCAACATCAAACACCAAACAAGGTAGGGGGAGAGAACCGTCATCTGTCCTTCCTATGTTCCTGCACACACACACATGAACATGCACACACACACACACACGCACACGCGCACACACACACACACATGAACATACACACACGCACACACACACGCACGCACGCACACGCACACACACACACACACGCATGAACATACACACACACACACGTATCATACACACAGAGAGATTACAAAAAAAAGAAATGAGAGTAAAATGCTCATATGCAGCTCATGCAAAACATTGGAGAGAGTTGGCACTTATTTCTGAAATACTTAGGCTAACTCCTTTATTGCATACATTCTGTGCCATCACCCTAAGAGACAGCTGCCTCTCTTCTGACACCTGAGCATATAACCTTGGAATAAGTCTTTTAGATTTATTATGTTTTAAAAAGAATTGGTTATCCACACAAATGCAGTGAATTTGTTCAAATTGGGTGGTAGGGGAAATAAAGCAAATACAATAAGCTCAAAACATTTTTTTCTGGAAAAAGCCTACAAAGATCCATCAACAGTGAACAATTAAACAAATTTGGTACATCCATACAATGGAATACTACTCAATCATCAGTAGGAGGAACACACTACTGGTACTGCACAGTAATGTGAAGGGATTTTAGAAAAGGTTTTGCTGAGTGAGAAAATCTTGCTAAAAAAGCATGCACAGGGTTCCATTGATATGAAATGCTAATCTAAAGTGATAAAAGACAGACCTGTGTTTGCCAGAGGCTGGGGAAATGGGATGGGTGGTGGAGACAGAAAGGTTCTTGGGTGACAGAAGTAAGCCATTATTTTGATCATACTGTTGGGTACACAACTGTGTGTATTTGTCAAAACTCATTCCAGGAGCTGACAAGAAGGATCAGTGAGTCAAGCTGTTTGCAGCCAGCCAGGTCTGAGGATCTGAGTTTGATCCACAGGACCCACATGGTGGAAAGAGAGAATCAACTCCTGAAAGTTGTTCCCTCACCTCCAAATGTGTGTTGTAGCACATATGTGTCCATATGTGTATACACACACACTAAATGAATAAAAAAAATGTAAAAAAAAAAAAAACTCATTTAAGTAGGTGCCCTTAAATATGCGTAAATTAAAACATCAACCAACTTACCTTTTTACACCTTTGTGTCTATTTCTCTTTGTATTTATTAGATGTGAGTCTGGGGCTAGTGTGCTGTGAAAGCGTTCTGAGGAGCCTGGTGTTGGAGTTTCTGTCTGCTGTAACCCAGGTTTCTCTGGGAACGACCTGGTATGCCTGTTTGGAAGTCATGGCTGTTTTTTCCATCACCCAGGGGTTTGCTGCGGAACACCGCCCCCAAGTTCATTATCTCAGCACTTAATGCTTTGTTTTTGTTTTTTCAAAATACAGAAAAGTAATTAGAAGACATGATGGGCAATAACCTCTGTCCCGAATTACCTTTTTTAATTGGATGGTGCTTTTGAATTGTTCAAGCTCAAATAATTAATTTTAAAACTGCCAGTTCCTTGATGGGATTTTTTTTTTGGAATGTGCATGCCAAGTGTTACAAGGAATGTTTTTCATGATCAAATCTTAACCCCTGAAGACACACAATGACTCCAGCCCACTGATCTGCTTGAGATACTAGACAGGTACCAAGCCACGAGGAGAAAATGATTATCCAGGCAACCTCTCGCAGTAAGTGTTAACTGTTTCATTAGTGACCCTAATAAAAAACCCATCCTTTAATCAGAACCAAGAAGACAGAATCAGGTTTCAGATTCACTGGGGTTTGATAATTGAGCACATTCCTGGCACATCTTGGGAGCACTAAGGCACTGAAGGGAAACCCTGGACATGAAGAATTCCAGCAGTGCCATTGTGAAATTTGGTAAGAAACATATGCCTGCCAACTATGCTCATGAGGGAAAGGCTGTGGGCCTCATTTCTATATGAGAAGAGAAAAAGAGAGATGGAGGGGGAAGATCAACCTCATTTGCACTGCTAACCAGATCCTCAGGGACCCAAGTGGAAGACCCACAGATGCTCCTTCTTGCTAAGAAGAGGCACCACCTGCCTCTCTCCACTGTTGATGGGGTGTCTTCATCAGAGCTGGCATCTTTAAATGAATTGGTTGCAGACTTCCAGGCCATCTTTTGTAAATGTTTGTTCCTCACAAGGGCAGGGCAACTTCCTAAGTGTGTAAACTGGCTAGAGATCTGAGAGAGCTTAGAAAAGAGAACCAGGGCTATCCTTGAACTTGAAGAGCACAGCAGCACATATATGGCCACTTTGGCTTGGGGCTCTGAAGTGGAACCCGAAGTGGCCTCAAAAAAGTTGTAGTGCTCCAAAGCTCAGGGCTCATGCCTACCTCCAAGTCTCAGACCTGTTGTAGACAAGTAGAGGGTGAGCCTTTTAAAATCAGGGTTTTACTAATACAAACTTAGAGATGGCCTTACTCACCCTAGACCTGCAAAAGAGAGTGGCCAAGGTGTGTGTGTGTGTGTGTGTGTGTGTGTGTGTGTGTGTGTGTGTTTGAGCATGTGTTTATGTGTGTGCACACATGAGTGTGAGTGCATGTGGAAGCCAGACAATGACAAGTATCTTCCTCAATTTCTCTCCAGTTAATATTTCTGAGACAGGGTCTCACACTGAACCTGGAACTTGCTGATTTGGCTGGACTGGTTGGCCATTGAGCACCAGGGCTCCTCCTTTCTCTATTTCCCACACTGGAATTATAACCACACACTGACATGCTGCTGCACCTGGGGGGTGTGTGTGTGTGTGTGTGTGTGTGCGCGCGCGCGCGCACACACACACACTCTAGGATCAGACTCGGGTCCTCAAGTCTACACTGTAAGCACTTTACCAAGTGAGCCATTCCCCACCCCAAGAGCAGCCGAGCTTGAATCTTTCTTCTAAAAAAGCTGATAGAGTCTGAGGTAGGTGGTAAAAATGGTAAGCCACATAGACTCTGAAACTTTAATATTACTGTCTATTTCTTGTTAGCACATGCCTAACACAAAGTAAACACTGAAGGACAGTTGTTGAATATGTATTTGGCTTAAATTCCACCTATGCCTCCTGTCTCATCTTCCTCTTGTTTTCAAGGTCCAGATCACATACTGCTAATAAGAAGAATGCCTTTGGAAAGAACTGTGATGTTTTGAGTTCCTAACAGACACTTCTTGTTGCTTCAGGAGTTTGGGCCTGTATAGGAATGAAATGGAAGGTGGGTTCATCTTTTGACATTAAGACCCACTGGCGCCATTGCTCAGATCTGAGCTGCTAAAAACAAATTGATCAGATAAGTAAGTCATAAATTGTTTGAAAGATTCCTACAGCCGGGCCCTCATGCTTAGATCCGTTTACCCTAATGTGAGTTTCAGAAATTGTAGATGTCCCTTAACTAAATCAATCATAAGAGCTGCAGAAGTGATAAAAAAAAATCCCAGTGTTGAGGCTAGAGACAGCTCTGCAGTTAAGAGTAGTTACCACTCTTGTGAAGGTACCCAGCTCCAGTTCTCAGCCCCCTTATGGTGGCTCACAACCCTCTGTAACTCCAGTTTCAGGGGATGCAATGCCCTCTTCTGGCATCTGCAGGCGTTGTACGCACATGGTGCACATACACACATGAGGCAGAACACTCATACACATAAAATAAAAGTAAACAAATCTTTGAAAAAGTAACAGAGCTGAGGATCTTCTAGACCAGTGGTTCTCAACTTTGCTAATGCTGCAATCCTTTAATACTGTTCCTCATATTGTGGTGCCCTCCCAACATAAAATTTCTTTGCTACTTCATAACTGCAGTTTTGCTACTGTCATGAATCATAAGTAACTATCTGATATGCGACCCCTGTAAAAGGGTTACTCAACCTCAAATGGGTCGTGACCCACAGGTTGAGAACCACTGTTCCAGCACCTCTACCAGCGCACCAGGGAGTCTGCTTGCTTGTTTATAGCCTCTTCAAGGCTACCATTTTGTTCTGCATTCTCAGGTGCCATCTCGCTGTCTGCTGGTAGATGTCCATGTCACCTGCAAAGGCCTCTTGAACGCCTGGCCTGAACCTGTGGCACTCTGCACTGTGTCTGCAGAGCACCTCGGCGGGTTGCTGTCACACTCAGCTCTTTGCAGCTGTGTGTAATATTCTCTCTTCTTTCGGGATCATTGGGCCTGTTGGGCTTTGATTACTCAGACTGAGCAGCTTACTCATTTTTTGATGCTATCCCCCATACTCCTACTAATTCTCTCTATTCCCTCCCAACCAGGACCTGCCTCCTCTCTCTGCTTTTGCCCCCCTCGGCTTCTAGAATCCCTACAATGTCCACATCCAGAACTACCCCCAACCTCTCCACTGACCTGCCAAAGCATCTTTACTGATATCCCGGCAGGTCATCTTCATGGTTATGACCTCTGCTTATCCCTAAGGTCTTTCTCCTCTACTGTGTCCAGGCCCCATTCTGTTAACTTTCTGACTCACCCACACCTCTGTCTATACTAGGTAAGATCTTTGCCAGTCCTGCCCACTAGATACCCTCCACCTGGTGGAGGGCTTCGTACCTGGAGTTCACTCCCCATGCATGGCAGCTTGAAGGCATCCCTGAGCCACAATGAGGAAGTGGGGCTGTGACACATGAATCATGTTCTCAGAAACAGTCTGTGCAGAATTTGCCAATGGACACCAGCTACCTCCATGACGAATCTGTCATTAGCTTCACGTATTCCTTCTCTGAACTCAGCATCTCCACGTTTCTAAACCACATAGATTGAAATTGTGCTATATCTTTTTGTATTGTTTTTTGTTTGTTGTATTTTTGCATTGTTTTTGCAAAGATTGCAATCCATACCTCAAAAAGGCTTAAAATTGGTAAAGAGCAAAAACAGTGTCCTATTTTTCATTTACATTTTTTCAGAGTGTGTGTGTGTGTGTGTGTGTGTGTGTGTGTGTGTGTGTTTTGTATGCATGTATCTGTGCGTGTACATGTATGGGGGCATGTGGGGGGTTCAGTAGTATATATGAGGATGTGTACATGCTACAGTGCACATGCAGGGGTCAGAGGACAACTTCCAATGTCACTCCTCACTTTCCACCTTGTTTGGACAGAATCTCATCATGCCCTCATATGCCAGGCTAGCTGGCCTGTAAGTTTCCAAGGATTCGTCTGTCTTTACTTCTCATCTACCATAGGGTACTGGGGTTATAGACATGATACTACCACATCGGGCTTCCATGTGGCTTCTGGGGATCTGAACTCATGTACTCTTGCTTGAATGGCAAGCTCCTTTCCCACTGAGCCCCCCCCCC
>CABHPP010134944.1:0-21470 GCA_902168425.1 Peromyscus attwateri
GTCACATTTCTCATCTTATTTTGTACAAGATGGAGCATTAACTAATCCATTCATGCAGGACATTCCATGTCTTATTAATCTTTTCTTTAGAAGTGATGAGAAGCCTGTGCAGGTTTTTAGTAAGAGATGTTCAAATTTGGGACCTGAGAGCTTACTCTTTTCCCCAGGATAGTGAGTTATAAGGTAAGCAAACAGGATGCAGGCAACATACTTCAGTCCATAGTTTATTCATTCAAATGTATTTATTGAGTACTTACTATGTAATAGGTATGGTTCTAAGTGCCACATTAATGCAACAGTTGGTGTGGCTGATCATTTGAATTAGAGCTGTCATGGAGAAAATGGAAAGGCGTGGATTTTTTGAAAGATATTTTGAGGGTAAAATTAAAAAGAAAGCACTTGACAATGGTCAAATTTAACTTGAATTTCAAACTAGAAATATGGAATGAAATATCTACAGTGACAAAGACAAAATTTGTATGGAAAAATCATTAGGTAGATTTTGAGTACTCTGGACTTGAGAGATTTATCAAGTCAAGTCTTTGGATCTGGACCTTGGCAGGGAAGTCTTGGCTTCTAAGAGTTCCTGACCTCAAGCTTTGTTGGCCCTATTTTTTTTTCTGACTCATCCTGTCACAGTTGCCTGGTCCTTCTCCCCTATTATTCTGGCACAAGCGAGTGGTGACTATCACCTCTTCATTATGCTTGATTGGTTTTCCCATGATGCCTTTGAGGGATAGCATGCTAACTTACTCTAGTTAGGCAGAATCTGACCCTTGGTAGGCATTTGATTGCAGATACGCTTAGAAGGAGGGTTTGAGAGTCAGACTAAGACTGTTTCAGGAATAATCCCAGACACACAGCTAGTGCTGCAGCCCAGGGCTCTCATCATACTCTCCCTAAACTTTTTAGGAGGAACAGCAGTAGCAGATCCAGTTTCTCGCCCCTCTCTCCCTCATCTCAACCTTTAAACAGAGGAGCTGAATTCAAAGTGTATACTGGAAAAAAATCTTAGGAATGTATAAGCAATTTGTTCAATTAAGGTGATAAACAGTGGCAGAAATACCATATACACACCTGACTCAGAGGAAATATTCAATGCCTGTTCTCGAGCCAACCGAAAATGGAGCACATCCTGGGGAGAGAACACTTTAAGTCCTCCTTCATGTGTTTAAGAGTTGAGAAACTGTGAGAGCTTAGGAATTCAGCCTCTCTTTGGTTTTGTTCCATCCATAGTGCCAACTTTTCAAAGTGTATTTAATGTTAATGATTATAACCATAAATTTAGAGAGAAATTGTTCTTTCAAATTTAGCATTCAGTTTAGTAACTGAATATTCAACATTTCCAGGATATTTGTGGTAGATTTAATGTCAAATTTATTTCATATTTGGTTTGTTGAATATACCAGAATATTATACATCTGATAATAGCATCACTTTGTGTGATTTAAAATTCCATTGTCCCTGAATCTGTCTTGTCCGGGGAGAGCCACTGAGGTATCCATTATTCACATATGACTTCAAACCTTATTTAATTATCACTTGTTAGTTTTTTGGTTTTTTTTTTTTTTTTTTTTTTTGCTAAGATCAAGTACAATACCAAGCATTAGTTAATGACTAGGTGTGTTCTAAAGTTTCTAGATTTATGAGCAAGTCAAAATGTATTGACCAAGCATTTTGTCCCAGTTTGTTATCAATACATCATTATTCATAGTATCTTCATATAGGAAAGAAAGCAATTGCTGATGTAACTAGACTTCTGTTTACTAGGGCATAACCCTAGGGGTTCAAGAAATACATGCTAAGTATTCTATCAGCCCTGGAACAGGTGACAGATTCCATCTATTTTTAATGCTGTTGGGATATATTATGCGTTCATTGAGTATTGAAGCTTTAGTAAAAATTCTTCTCTCTTTCTGCTCAAGGATGTTATCAGTAATGTCAAAATAAGACTAAAAATAAAACTCAAGTTGCAGTTTTTACATGCTGCTCAAAACTAGATGCACTAACCATTAGAAAACCAATGAATTTAAATCTGTTATTATTCTGATGTATCAGAGCCTGAGGGGGATTCTGCCTTTGGTATCACTGATAATTTAATGTGAACAATATCCCTTAAAACAATCACATAATAGGGCCTTTATTGTTGCTTCATTAGCACCCAGAGGCCGTTTTTGGAAAAGATTATCCCCTTCTATTCAGCAGGAGGCTTCTCTTTTCTTCTCCCTGACATTGTGTTTTCATCCGAGAAGATTACTATGAGCTATCAGATGCCAAATACAACATGAGCTTTTTATCTAAGTTCTGTGGGGGGGGGGGAATGACCTGGGAAAGTACCCATTCTACAACTAGAAAGACTTTAGGGTATAAATTAGAATTATAATATGCCCTAGTGTCATATTGAAATGGGGACCTGGTGCCAATTTTATTATAATTGGTTTACAGAATCAATGGAAACACCACTTTTACTCACTAAATTACTATACATTCCTAAATTTTGGAAGAGAAATCTACACAGATGCAGAATCTAAATAGAACAAAGCCAAGTAAAGAGTTGGCAACATTTCAAGAGCTAGGACAGTGGCAGCAAATAGATTGTGTAATTCAGCCATTTCCCCAACTGCACCCAAGAAGGATTTTTATCATATGAATCCACTCATTCATTTATTCAAGGACTTATTGAGCATCTACTATATGGCATTCTGTGTTATAGAAACATGAGGAACATCTAAGCACCCCCAAATCCTTGTCAGTGATTAATTTATATTCAATAATAACAACACACACACACACACACACACACACACACACACACACACACACGCTATGTATGGGAGGGAAGAGGCCAGAAGGCAGGTAGATACCCCGAAGATACACAGTGCTTCAATTTAAATGGAATAATATAGTCATCATATTTCTGTTACTATAACAAAATACCTAAGAAAAATACCCTTAAAACAGTAAAGGTTTATTTTGGTTTACATTCTTAGAGGTTAAAGTCCAAAATCAAGTGGCTGATTGTTTTCAAACTCTAATAGTGTATGTAATAAAACTCACTTCACTGAACCTAGAAGCAAAAGAAGAAAGACAGTGTAGTTTCCATAGTCTCCTTCAAGTGTACACTTCCCAAGACACAGGGATTCCACTAGGCACATCTAAAAGTTCCTCTTCCTATAACTCTGCTCTGGAGACTGAGCTTGTAACATTGTTCTCTGGGGGACACTGTCCAAACGCAAATAACCAGGAATACTGCACTCAGGAGGTGACATTTGGGCATTAGGGTATGTACTTCAATGGTAGAGCACTTGCTTTAGCATATGTGAGGCCCTGGGTTCAAGTTCTGTCGTGGAAACAGGGAGGAAAAGAAATAGGGAAGGAAAAGACTAATGGAGAAGAGGAGGAAGAAGTCAAGGAAAAAGAGAGAGGGCAGAAGGAATGGAGGGAGGTAGAAATGAAGGGAAGGTGGCAACATTTGAACAAACACTTGAAGGATAACAGAAAAGGATAAAGTGATAATTGAGAAGTTTTAAGACTGAATAGCAAAGTCGAAAGCCTTTAGCAGAGCCTGTCTGAAGTGTTTCAAGAGCAGTAGGGGAGCCTGTGAGGTTAGAACAAATAAATGAGGTGCAAGTGTTAGTGATAAGGTTGAGAAGTTACCTGTGTCAGGGGTATTGACATGACCAAGAAGTAATCTGTGTGGGGGGCATGTATTTTTAATGATTTGGGGGTTTGGGAAGACATAATAGGAATCTTAGTGGAGCGTCATGATCTGGGCTGCAGTCCCAGCACTTGGGAGGTGAGGCAGAAGGACTGGATTCTTGGCCAGCCCGAGCTACATAACAAAAAGAAAAAAAGAAAAGAAATTTTAAGAAAAGGTATGACTCACACAGGTTGTTGTATAGAAAATAAACAAAGGGGGATGAGGTGAAGAGGCAGAAACTGGGGTGATCAGAGGTGTGCGGGTGCTTGCTTCCCTGGTATATGCCTGAGGACTTAGCTATTTGGAAGACTGAGGCTCAAGAGTGCTCAGGACCAGTCTAGGCAGCACAGAGAAACCCAAGCTCAATCAATCAAACCAGCAAGAAATGGGGGGGAGGGGAGAGAGATTTTAATAATCCAGACAGGTGCCAATAATGGCTTAAAAGATCAGGAGCAAAGTTCACATGGCAGTGATGATGAGTGTCTGTATTCTGAATGTATTTAGAAGACAGAGCCAGCAGGACACGCTGTTAGATTGAAGGTGGTTATACAACAGGAGCTAAAGTCTAATTTAAGTCTGAAGAGTAGATGATGAGCTTCATTGAGTTAAAGGAGAAAGGGAAATGTGAATGAAGAGGAATCTGGGAGAAATCGGAGTTCGGTTTTAGAAGTGTGAATCTGAAAATTGGAGGACTATGTACGGAAGCAGATATTGCAAGGTACCTGGACATCAAGTGTGGACGTGAATGAAGATGCTTCCGTCTGACAGAATCTAATAGCATACTTGTTAAGAATGTTCACAGTGGAACAGACAAGCTGATTGCAGATTGTGGGGCCTTGTACCTGAGGTTAGGGTTAGGGCATATGTTTAACCTTCTTTCCCTCTCTGTCTTTGCATATTTTTTTTTGTTGTTCTGATAATGCTCAGTTTTTTTCCATTCCAGAACATATGGCTTTAGCAGTCATTTCAGGCCGAATATAAAATCAAGGCATTTAAACTTCCCTGCAAACAGCTCATCCACCCTCTCCTCCTGAGAGAGAGTCTGGTTAGGTAGTTTATGTTATTTGATGTCTTCCCCTGGTCTAAATATTGGACTGGACAAGGATTTGCAACATTGATGTCACAGGATCCTTAATCCACTTGGTTAGAAGCAGAATCTTCATTAAGATAGATTTGTTTTCCTCACTACATATAGCTCTACAGCCTTGCATTCTCATTTGAGGCAATAGATTGAATATCTCAAAGCCACCCAAACCAGCTACTGATCTGGGTTTGGGACTTTGCATTCATATTTTAACACTAGATAACTAAAGAACTTGCTAAAACAATATATTCCAACACACAGTAAAGAGAATTTTTCGTCACTCAGTATTTTGTTGGCTCATTTTCTTGGACATCTCCAGGCCCTTATCTGGAAGTCCTTATCTTTGGCCTGCTTCTGGAAAGACAGGTGGGATTGTGTATATTTCTATTTTCATGGGCTAACTGTCTCTAGTATATTGCTATTGGGTGCAGAATTGATAAAAGATGTCTAAAAACATAAAACCTTTTTGATGAACGAGGCACATCACTGGTATGGTCCCCATTTTTCTAGTACATGGTAGATCCTAAATACCTGTTTCCCATCAAATATAGTGTTGAAGGTTACATCTAAATTAGACACATAAATTTGATATGCATTTAAATTTACTGGAGCAGGCTACACACTAGGTAGTCAAAATTGTCCTCAGACTCCATATAGTCCAGGCAGGCCTTCTTGAACTCTCTACTTTCTGGTAATGAGATGACAAGTATAAGCCACCCTGCCCAGATCCAGATTAAACTCATGATTTTTAAAGAAACCTGACTATGTGAGGACAGTAAACAAGCATGAAAATACATGAGTTTCCTCATCTCAGAATATGATTATAGGCCAGAGGAAAGAAGTTCGGATATCTGTACAGAATCAGTTCAGGGAGGAGAGGATATTGGGTCTTGATTTGTCTAGACACCCTGTGATTATCATTCCAGGTGAGACTGGAAAGACAGGAATGTGCCAGGCCAGCCAAGTCTTTAGGGGACCTCATTGACAAAGTTCAAATTATTTTGATTACCACAGCTAAGTGAAAGCCTTCTGTTTCCAATTGGAGCTATTATCTTGATACAAAACTCTTCATGTACCTTTATTTCTAGCATCTGAATAAAATCTCATTTCTTTTTGAAGGTCAATTGATTTAATCTTATCACCTTGGGCCAATGTGCCAAAATATACATTAAATGGAAATTTTACTAAGATAATTAAAGCAATGATTTGTTTTTGCTGTAATATAAAACAATATATTCTGAGGAAAGAAGAGATTATAAAATATTATCATAAACTTTAATTAGACCCAGAAGCTTAATGTGGCTGATTTGTGTGTTTAAAAAGCAGAGACTGGAATAAACTAGTGTGATGGTAGCATTTTTATATCAGATTGCAAAGATTCCTTTTTTATTTTTTTTAAACCATTCTACTTTCCCTTTGTTTAAAGTAAATAACTTTGGGATTCTAAATAAAGTCCTTGAATAGACATAAGATTTAGAGCCTTTTAAAAAGCATAACTATGTGTTGCTTCTTTCTGTAGTATCAGGTTATATTATAAGACAGTAACTGGAGAGAATTCATAAAGTACTTTTAGTTGTATTTTATCACATAAAATGTATTTTGTATCTCCCTTACTACATAAGTGTTAATCTGGCTTCATGTTTGAGTCAGAGTAATCTTAAGTGCTGAGGGCCAGTGAGTGCCCTTTGTGAACAGCATGGAAAGCTATGGGCAGTGCCCGTCCGTCATCTGTTCCTGCACATTGTCATCTCAGCTGGGCAGCCCTGGCTATACTACAGCAGGCCATTGTTTGTGGAGAAAGCTGATATTAGGAGGAGATGTGATAAGAATGCCTTAAAAAAGATAATTGAATACTATCTGGTTTTTGGCACTAGCCTCTTGTATCTCTGTATTTTATCACTCTCGAGTCCTTTATTCAGTCTTTTTATAAAATCCCATTATTTAAAAATTGAGGGCAGAGCGGTGGCTTGTAAGGAGCTTAATATATTAATCTGGTGCTCAGTGATAAGCCTTTATTTTCTATTATTCAACAAACCCCATTTTATTGAAAATATGGGAAAATCTGCAGAAAATAATGAAATATAAATTATTATCCCAGGGTTCACTTCAAACACTTTCCTATTTATACAGTAATTTTTACACATGGTGAGGACATTTTAAATGTATTGCCAATGTTTTAAGGGATGTAATGAGCATGTTTGTATTAAATGCTGCTCTTTCTGATGTTGTTTAGATGGTTCCTCTTTATAGCATGGTTATAATATCTCCAAGTCAGACAAATGGATGGAGAGATGCATGGTAATAATCAAGTAAAGTCTTAATTGTAGAATCTAGACTTTCATCCATGCTTTACTATGTTTAAAAACTTCATAATAAATCACTGGAAGCAGAAAATGCTCAGATATTTCCATGCTGGCCTTATCAAAAAAATATGGGATAACTTCTCTTTTTAAAACCAAGTGATTGTTGATAACATTTCAATGATCTTATGACATTTAATTCTGTTTTGTTTTTGAGAAAATGCTCTACTTCCAATCTGAACTTGAGAAAACATGAACTTGGAAAAGGAATGGATGAGTTAAATTACAATATGTGGAAAAACACAACCCATAACAGGGATGTGGTAATGGAAATATAGTCATATTTATGTGAAAGGTCTGGAAAGACACCAAGGAGCAAAAAACACCTGCTCTTCTTTCTACAGAAATACATAAAATTAACATGCAAAGCTCACTTAGCTTTAATTTTTAATTTTACAAAACTTCCTAACCCCTACTCCCAAATGGGCATGAAGCTAACTTGCGTTAATATGGAGCTTCTCCTGTGTGAGTCTTCTAGGTCTAGAGCAGAACCTAGGTTCTACTTCTCTCATCTAGCTGTGGTGGGGATTTGCACAGAGTTTGTGATCACTCTGTTTCCTCCCCTCCTGCTGCAGGGAAGAGGATGAAAGTGGAAACATCAGATGGCTGTAGGCGCCCAGCTATGTAGTAGCACAAATACCAGCTGAATGTATTTTTGGTCAGGTACAAAGAAACAAATGGCTGTTGGTTTTCCCAAATGTTGTTTACCCTCCTGATATTCTTCCCAAAACCATCATGTATAAATATGTACTGTATTTACTTCAGTGTACAGCTGAGCACAAACTAAGCAAGGTTCTCGGGCACTGATGTTTATTCTTCACTATGAAGTTACTGGGGTTTTTTTTTAACTGAATGGATCTGAGACTACCTTAGTGGCTACTTCTGGGATAAATCTTGCTAAAAATAGATTATCTAGAAATAGAGTGATGAGAGAGAGAGGGGAAGAGAGAGGTGGGAGAATAAAACCAGTTCATTCACTTGATAATGGCATTACTATATTCATTAAGATGGTTTCTGCATGATCTAACTACCTCTTAATAGTCCACTTCCTAATATCAGCATAGATTTCAGCATGCCCTTTTGGAATCCCAGAAAACTGAAGTGCATGCGAAAACAAAACTAATATCTGACAGCATCATAGTCTCTTAAAACCATCAGCTACCAGAACTTCTACCAGGAAGCCATGACACAATTTATATAACAAAGGCATTATCAGTCAATGTCTGGTATAGAAACGGAATACATTAAAATGTTGAGAAAATATTTAATATATTTAAAACAGTGTTGCAGGCCTGATTGAGCTGAATTCTGGGGGTTTTAGGAATGATTTAGAACAGTGAAGGCTTAATCATGACTACTAAGAAACAGAGAGAGAGAGAGAGAGAGAGAGAGATCAAAATGGGGCATGGGGGAGGTATTCCCTTCAGAGGCCCAGTCACCTACCTCCTATAACTCAGACCCAACACCTGTGTCCAACCCTCCCAATAAACTATGGCCCCATCCAAGGATTTAATCTGTTGATGAAATCAGAGCTCTGGTACATAATTCATTCAGTTCCCGATCATCTTCCAAAGAATCTCAGAGGGCTAAAATATAATTAATGTGGGAAAAATATGTGACTATGGGATTGGTTTTATTAAAGTTGGGTTGTTGAGAAGAAAAATTGAAGTTGGGACTGGCAAACTTAAGGTAAAATACCTACTGCACCAGAAACCCACTTGCATTCATATCTCCTTTATGCTGTTTAATGTCTGGGTGACCCTAACTTGTTAATAACCTCTCTGTTCTACAAATTTTATATTCTTTTATGATATTGCCTTATAAAATTCTTAGAAGTTTATACTTAATGTATACATACCTGCATGCCCAAAGGTTTAGCAAATAATTCTGGGGTTTCTTTTACACTAATATTCAGGACATATTTTATTTTAAACCATTATGAAACTTACAAGTAGCAGAGTCTATGACTCTGTAACCAATAGAATGTTTAAGGTTATAAAACAAAAAGCAAATTCAATGGATAGAAAAATAAACATAACAAAGCTTCCAAATAATCAGGGAATATTTATCTGAAAATGTAAATACTATTCAATATAGAAAGATGCTAAACCTGTTACTTCTGTCTTCCTCACTTGTAAATAGGGAAAATCACTTGTTTCTGAGAGAATGAAAATGTGTGGTACATAGTGAGTCTTAATAAAGGTTAGCTATCATTGTTAGAATGATGCCATGATAATTAACCATCTGATCACATTTCAAGCTCTGTGATAGAGATCAACTAACCAACAGTGGCAAATATGGTATTCAGAAGTCACAAAGGAAAGTTACCTCCATAGTCATTCTTTGGTAGTTAACTTTGATGAGTAACCCTCAAAGAAAATTTAAGATCATTTTAAAAATTAGTTTTAACTGAAAGGCAACACAATATAGTTTTCAATGATTAAACAATTGAGTAACAGTATGTGCACTGAATATATGCTTGTGTACCACAGGAAATTTCAGCTCAAAGTGGATCAGGTATAAAAGGGTGATTCCACAGGATGATAATGGAACACAAATCTCATATTTCTGATGATACTGATGTAAACAAATCTGCTTTACTCACATGCATATGAAAATATGGCACAATGCAGCAGATAGTAAACAATCCTAAATAATGTTGATAAATGATGACATTAATGGTTTATGCAGTTATGGTTTTGTATTTTTTATCTTAGATTGCATTCCTACTTACAAAATAATTTACTGTACCTATATTCTCTGTATACCAGCAACAGCCATATACACA
The DNA here is from genome assembly GCA_902168425.1 of Peromyscus attwateri. Lineage (NCBI taxonomy): Eukaryota > Metazoa > Chordata > Mammalia > Rodentia > Cricetidae > Peromyscus > Peromyscus attwateri. Next base: position 9,933 of record CABHPP010134944.1, read on the forward strand.
CATTCAAATGTATATGTATATATTACAGAATTTCCTTACTGTATCAAGAGGCCACAGTGAATGTTTGACCTTTATCTAGGTTTGTGTAAGTTCACTCTGTCCTTGTTCCACAAGGATGCAACTCTAGCTTGAAATCTGTTCATTTCCTCAACTTTACCTATGTAGAAACTGAGGCATAAGATTTAAGTAGTGGAGTGATGCATAAAATTAGGCACGATAAATTGGAGTTGGTGCTCATAACAAGCATGCAATGTTGTGTTACTAACTCAAACTCTAGGGTAATGTTGACTTGGGGTTTCTTCTACCACTTCCATTACATTTATATATGAAACTTACAGGAACAAAGTTGATGACCATTTTAGGTTATAAAACAATTATAAAAACATAACTGAAATTCTAAATAATCAAAATGTATTTGTCTGAAAATATAAGTAATATTGAATAACAGTTTGATGTGCAGTTATGGGTCTTGTCATTCTGTAGTCCTTCTGAACCTTAGTCATTATCTATACAAGGAAACTGTCAAGCATGAGTAATTAGAAAGTTGGGAAATTTTAACCTCTAGAAGTCAAGGAGGTGGGAGCAAATTGATTTGCATCCAAAAGTTAACCATGAAAGATGAAAAATGTCTTTCTAGAAACTTGTGTGAAAGAGGTGTTGAGGAGAGAAGGCTTCTGGGTGTTTACATTTTTCAATAGCATCAAAAAATAGGGAAAGACTGTGACAAAGGAGACAATTTTGGCATTTGGATGAAAAGGTTTTTAGCGGATGACATATGTGGATGAACTAGAGGAGAATAACAGGTTCATGGACTTCATAGTGTGAAGTGCTGGGGAAAAAGAAATAAATGAGGAATGTTTCAAAGAGAGCTTCAAATAAGTGCAAAAATATTAAGCATCAACAAGACCACTAAAGATGACTTTAAAAAATAACTTTTATCACTTATGTGTATATGTTAGAATTCTTTATCATTAATTTAGAACTGAGTAAAACTTAGCATTATTCACCATTAGCTTATACTATACTTAAGACATCACATGGATCTCCAATGTATAATTGGGTAAATTATAAGAATTATGGCCATTAATCTTTTTTTTTATTTAACTTGATGAACTTGGGATTGAAATTCCTTTATCCTTGATCCAAGAGTACATTTTTCCTTTTTCTTTCCTGGTAAGAGGATGATGTCATAAAGATGAGTATCTTAGTTTTGTTCTGGTGCTATATATAAAATACCCTGACAAAAAGCAACTTAGGGGAGAAAGGTTTTTGTTTTTATTTTTGTTTTTTTTTTTACACTTATAGTCCAGGTTACAGTCCATCATTGTGAGGAAGTCATGGTAGCAGGAGCTGGAGACAGCTGGTCACACTGTGTCCATAGTCATGAAAGGAATGAGTGCAGGGAGGCATGAACTTATAAATATGTGCCACTCAGTCTTCTGTCTCTTTTTCATTCAGTCCCAATCTGGGCCATGAAATGGTGCAGCCCACATTCAGGGTATACCTTCCCATCTCAACTAGCCAGCCCTATTAAGAAAAATCTGTACAGTCATGCTCACAGGCCAAGCTAATCAAGACAATTCCTCACTGAGATACCCTTCCTAGGAGAGTCTAGACTGTGCCAAATACAATCAAAACTAAACAACACAAGGAGCATCAACAACACTGAAGTTTGTGTCTCTTTGAATAACATCATGATGCTAAGTTACAGTATGTCCTTAATTTTGAAATAATAATTTTCAGTTTTATTCAAAATGTTCTGCTCAAGATAAGATATGCCAGAAAAAGAAGCAAAAAATGTACAGAACCACAGTATATAACAAATTCACTAAACATAGTAGATCTAAAGAAATACTATCTAAATAACCAAATAACCATATTTGAACTCACATTAAAGGGGGTAAATTCTTTTATTCAGATAATGTCCAAATCAGATAGATTTGGACCTCTAAGAATATTAGAATATGTCCACTGCAGAACATATCACTAGTGACATATTTGTTGGCATTGTCTTTTACTATTCGTTGGTTCAGACTAATTAAATTACTTTTCTGAATGCTTGAAGAATTCACCAGACTTAAGCGCTGTGGATATCACTCTGTATGCTGTGAATGTGTTGCTCTGATTGAATGATAAATAAAACGTTGCCAGTAGCCAGGCAGGAAGTATAGTATAGGCAAGATGAGCAGAGAGGAGAATTCTAGGAAGTAGAAGGCTGAGTCAGGAGACGCTGCCAGCCGCCACCATGAGAAGCAAGATGTAAAGATGCTGGTAAGCCACAAGCAACGTGGCAAGGTATAGATTTATAGAAATGGGTTAATTTAAGATGTAAGATCTAGCTAGCAAGAAGCCTCAGCCATTAGGCCATACAGTTTTAATTAGTATAAGTCTCTGTGTGTTTACTTGGGTCTGAGTGGCTGCAGGCCCGAGCAGGACTGGAGAAAACTCCAGCTACAGACTTATACAGGGGGGCAGGGAGTACATGGTAGTGTATTATGTCCCTAAAACTACAGGGGCAGTCATTCTTAGAAGCATGAGGTACTAACTGTCAGTATCAGACATAGAACTGAGCCCAATTCATGAGCATAGTTCTACTACTGTTTCCAAGATGGAGTTATTCACCAATAGATTGCTGCTGTAGCCAGGCCATTCATTTCTGAGCTTCATTAAGAAAGCAAAAAATGCTTGATTTCCAATCTGAGCATTAACCTACATTACTTGTCTATTAGAAGTCAAAGAATAAACATTGAGAAGTAGGAAATAGCTCAGGGCTGAGACACACCTAAGCTGTGCTTCCACCTCTGGGGGAGAGTACCTATTAAATGAAGTACTCATTGGTAAAGATATGCAGATTCTCCTGTCCAGACCAAAGATGCTCAGAGACAGCCTTGGTCTTCTTTATTGGTCTTGGTCTTTATATTTTTCCACAACACATTAGAGGGTCATGGGCAGAGCTAATGTTACTGTTAGTTGCTTTCTCAGGCATGGGACAAGTGTCAATACTGCAGATCATTTTAGTGGTAGGAACTGGTCCCACATTGGCTTACATGTGACTCCAGAATAATATTTAAGAGTAATTTACAACTGTGAGCATAGGTTTGTTTGTTTGTTTGTTTGTTTTGAGACATGGTTTCTCTGTGTAGTTTTGGTGCCTGTCCTGGATCTCTCTCTCTGTAGACCAGGATGGCCTTGAACTCACAGAGATCCACCTGGCTCTGCCTCCCGAGTGCTGGGATTGAAGGCGTGTGCCACCATCACCCGGCTGTGAGCATAGTGTTTATCCTACAATTATACCTTTCTAAGTTTCTCTGTCAACGATGATCTTGTTTTAAAGAGATTGTGTAACATTCTACCAAATGTGCTTACTTGGAAGCTTTGATTGATTTACTCCAAAGTTTGGAAGAAAAAAATTTGGTGCACTCTGCCGTCTCATATTTAATATCCATGTAAGAAGGGAAGATGTGACAATGACAACAGGAAGACCAGGCTGAATATTTATCCTCTTAGATACACCCAGTGGATACACCTAACTAACTTATCTAAAAGAGTTAACAAAATGGAAGTTTGTACTCCTCTTAGAAACACCCAGTGGATATACCTAAGTAACTTATCTAAAAGGAGTTAACAAAATGGAAGTTTGTACTCCTCTTAGAAACACCCAATGGATACACCTAACTAACTTATCTAAAAGGAGTTAACAAAATGGAAGTTTGAAATCCTCAGATTTATGTTGATCTGTGTCTTGAAAACTAATAGGAGTAGATTATTATATATTTCAATTTTCTGATTGTAAGACTCAATTTTAGTGTTCATTGGTGGATGAATAGATAAGAAATGTCATATATTGCATGATAGGATATTATTCTGCTCCTTAAAAATAGTGACACACTCTCATGTGCAATGGCATGTATACCAAGAGGGGATTAAATTAAATAAGTCAAGCACAGAAAAGCAAATATTGTGTAATATCATTCATATGTGGATTATAAAAAGGTTGATCTCATTGAATTTCAGAGTAGAATATTAGCTACCAGTGGCTGAGAAAGGTATGAGGGAGTGGAGGTTGGAAAAACACAGTTGTACAGGAAAAAACAAGTTCTGTTATCACTTACCACTATAGTCATTCTTTGATTTGATTGTAAGACAATATATAGATACATCAAAACATTACATTATAGCCCTTAAATAGATTAGTAATTATTAGTAAGTTAAAACCAGAAAGGAACATTTTTGTTCTGAGACAGGCTGTCTTCTGTTTCAGCCTCTCTAGTGCTGGTATAGCAAAGTTTAACACTGTACCCAGCTTGAAAAAATATTTTCTTTAACAGAATATACAACAAACATGTTGAAGTAAATCATCAGGGTTGTGTGAATTCAATAGATTTAAAGGCTCTAAAATATAACTAAATAAGGCAATGTTTATGTGTTTGCTTCTAGGCTCCCTTATGTGAATCTCATGTATTTGTTTGGGATTCATTTTATGAATGAGCTCAGAGGAATTTATCTTTTACACTGACTCTGTAGCCTTCAATTTTTTGGCTTGTACTTCCTTCTCGTCCTCTTTTAGCCTCAAAAGAAGAAATATGCTGAAAAATCATTTGAAATTGGGAACTCTGAAGCGGCTCTTGTCACTCACCTCCCTTGTCCTTGCTTCAGAGCCTCCCCACTCAGCCATGGCAGAGAATGAAATCCAGCTAATGGAAATGGCCTCTTGTGTAAACCTTGCCAAGAGTTCTCAGTGAGAGTTGATTTCTTATAATTCGACCTGAAAGATCCAAAAAAAATTTCTACCGACATGGAATTGCTTGGAAATTCTTTGCCTTAATAGTAAAAAGTTTGGAGAAAAGTTAAAATCTAGAGTCAGGTATCTATCAAAGAATATACTAAGGTCATGCCACTCTATTCTAGGAATAAAAGAATACTACATTGATATTTCTGTTGCATAGTTTATTATATCAATACATTTAATGAACACATATGATAGTACTGATTACTATGGTAAGTGATTGATAAAATTCAACTAGTCTAAATAAATAAATAGAAAAGTAATAATTTTGAACTTCATTTTAGAGAGCTATATACCACAGGAGCAGAGAGACAATCAGAAGAAAAAATAAATAAGATATGACAAGCTTTATAAAACTTTCTATGTAAACATAATATGAATTTTTAAGATTGAACTGAGGGAGAATTTCATTTTAAAGGCAGGAGTTTAATGCAATGAATGAGGTAGAGTAGAAAATAATTGATATCGTAATTACAAAATAAGTAAAAGATGTAGAGAAAACATTCACAAAGCAAAAGTACAGGTGCTTTCACATTTGTGCTGAGGTGTTCACAACCCTAGCAGAGGGGGAACACAATGAGATAAGAGTTTCCAGAGCCGTCAAGTTAAAATAAGGGAAAGAAAACCATATCTGCCATTGTCAGGATATGAGTAAAGTCCTGTCCACATGGCTGTAAGACTCTACAGATCTCACAACTCTAGAAAGCCAGTCAGCAAAAATGTTTAATGTTAAATATGTACACATATTTTTGACTCTTAACTTAATCATGCAAGTCTATGACATGAAAAGCAAACGTGACCATTTCAGCATTATTTCCTGCTGGAACACCCTGTGGGGGGCAAGGTAAATATTAATGTATAAGAGGGAACTATGTTCCATCCATGTTACAGAATATTTATATGCAACAAAGTAATTGAAAAGAGCTGTACTGGCTGGCTTAGGGAAGTTCCAAGAAATCTTCCTGAAGAATGGAAATTACTCATTCTATGTCATATTTCTTTAATTCCTATTTTAAATTAAAAATAGATTAGCATTTTTATTTTAAAGATAGTTCATTTGTGAATATATAAAATTGTAGGACAACAGAAAGCAAACTCCACATTCATGCATAGTCCTCCTTCCCAAGGTAACCAGCATTAGTATTCTAGTTTATAGACTTGAGGTGGGCTGGGGTCAAAGAGAGGAGGTCTAACACAGGGCTTTATGCTAGCCTAGAACTTACTGTGCACTCTAGTTCAGCCTCAAGTTAATGGTGATCTTTCTGCCTCAGCCTCCCAGTGCTGCGATTCCAGTTGTGAACCACCTTGCTCAGCCTGGTTCAGACTTAAAATGTGGACACAAAAAACCAAATATTGTCTTATATATGATATTTTTGTAAATTGTTATCTTTCATGTAAGTTGTAAAGGTACCCCCCTTTGTAAGAATATAGCTGTCTAAACAGGGTTTGAACAGTGACAGCACTGACAGACATGCTAACAGGGAAGGGACAATTTTACAGTGCCTCACCCCTAGATAAAGAAGTACAGACAACTTACTGCTCAAAAAGAGTAAATAAGTCATGAATGAGCCCCCCCATCTGGTTATCCAATGCTAAGTGATCAGCCCTGAAGTCGTCATGTACATACAAGTATCACTAATCACACATCAGTGCGTTGTGTTTATTTATTCATATATATGTATGCAACAACAATAATCATAAAAAGAGGCCATGAATGTGAGGGAGAGTGAGGAAGTGAGGGTAGAGGGAGGAAAGAGAAGCGTCATTAAACTATTTATTGAAGAGTCATTGTTGTTCGAATCTTAGATGGTCTTTTAATAAAAAATCCAGAGTCAGATATCAGGGTGAAAGCCGAAAGATCAGAGAAGCAGAACAGTCAGCCACTAGTTCTTATCTCCTCGAAATCCTCAACCTAAAGAGAATGAGTTCCTGTTTCTTCATGCCTTATATACTTTTCTCTGCCCTGCTATATTATTCCTGGGATTAAAGGTGTGTTTGCACGACAATTAGGGTGTTTGGCCATCCTATCACCAGGGTAGGTCAGATGGAGCCATTTCTCGACTATTGCCAGCAGTCTATTGTGGGGGCATCTTTGTGGATATCTGTGGGCCTCTCTAGCACTTTGCTTCTTCCTATTCTCATGTTGTCTTCATTTACCATGAACATTTCTTGTGTTCCCTTTCTGTTCTTGATCCAGTTGGGATCTCCCGCTCCCCCAAGTTCTCTTTCCCTCGTCCCTCGCCCCTCATTACCCCCACTCACGTCCAGACTGTTCATGTAGATCTCATCCATTTCTCCATCATTAGGCGATCCCCGTGTCTTTCTTGGGGTCCTGTTTTCCAGGTAGCCTCCCTGGTGTTGTGAGTAGCCGTCCAGACATCCTTGTTCCACAACTAGTATTCTCCTATGAGTGGGTACATACCATGTTTGTCTTTCTGAGTCTGGGTTGTCATGCTAGAAACCCCATCCAGTGACTGAGGGAACTAGATGCAGATATCCACAGTCAGGCCCCGGGTGGAGCTCTGGGAGCCCAATCGGCGAGAAGGAGGAGGGTTTATGTGAGCAAGAGTTGTTGGGACCAGGGATGGATGGAATACAGGGACAAGTGGCCAAACGAATGGAAACATATGAACTGTGAACCAATGGCTGAGGGGCCCCCAACTGGACCAGGCCCTCTGAATGGGTGAGACAGTTGATTGGCTTAATCTGTTTGGGAGGCATCCAGGCAGTTGGAAACGGTCCTGTGCTCAGTGCATGAATTGGCTGTTTGAAACCTGGGGCTTAGTAGAGACGCTTGGCTCAGCCTGGGAGGAGGGGACTAGACCTGCCTGGGCTGAGTCCACCAGGTTGATCTCAGTCCTCGGGGGAGTCTTTGCCCTGGAGGAGATGGAAATGGGGGGTGGACCGGGGGGAGGGGTGCAGGGCGGGAAGGGGGAGAACGGGGAATCTATGGCTGATATGTAAAGTTGAATTATATTGTAAAATAAAATAAAATAAATTCAAAAAAAAAAAGGTGTGTTTGCTTCCCAAGCAAAGGCATGAGATCTCAAGTGCTGGAATTAAAGGTGTGTGCCACCACTGCCTGACTTTTGTCTAATCTAGTGGCTGGCTCTGTCCTCTGATCCTCAGGCAAGTTTATTAGGGTACACAATACATCACCACAAGTCATTTCACTGTAAGACATTGGTCTAAGAGTTAGTGCAGTGCGACAGTGGAGTGAAGTACTGATGACTTGAAGATATGATGCAGACGCAGCAGAAGGCACAGAGTGTAATGCAGTGTAACTTGAATAGTGCTGCAGTTCCAGTGAATTGCTGGCAGGATTCTGAAATCCACATGCGGATGAAGCCTTGCCGACAGCACAATGAAGCGTGTCACTGATGGGGGCCTGTGTCTCCTGTGATAAGGACTCACATGACTACAAAGAAATGCGGAGAAAACTGACATCAGCACCTATCACGGCGCCTGGTACAGCATAAACATTTTCCATGGCAGTAATTTTTCTCATTGTCATTTGTACACTTACTCAAATTCTATTTTGTGATTGGCAAAATATAGAAATAATTCAAGCATTTTTGAGCTCTTTATATATTTTCTTCTTACTATTTTATTGTAAAAGTACTTAAATGTGCAGAAAAATGGAAGGACATTAAAAGAATGCATTTATTTTATGATCTACCTATCAAGCCATCTTGTAATACATCTGAGGAGATCTATTTGATTGCTCGGGCTTACTTCTTTTGATATTACATATTTTCTTATCCAATAGGTTTTCCATGCTATTACAGAAGACAATGAACTATGAGAGATTGGAAAAAGTAGACACTGGGATTAAGTAATGCAGCTAAAGTATTAGAAACTGCTTTCAGTGTGACTTATGAGTGATGATGTTAACTTGGGTTACTCAGCCAACGTAACATTTACCAAGTCTAAAGATGGGCCTGCTTTTTCTGCAGTTTATGTTTTGAAATCACAAAGCAGGCCCATGACTTCTGTTGAGTTACTTTCACTTTGGATGAGTTTTCCTCTTAGTGTGAAGAGGTCTTTAATGCACAGCATGTTTTCTTGTTAGTGATTGTCTTCCCTCTTTATCTCAGATTCTCATCAGCTTTCATGCTTGTATATCACTCCTGTCACTAATACTGACTCTGCCCTCTGTTGACAGTCCTTCATAAGAGGCCTTCCCCCTCATTTCTTCTCATCTACTAAGAGTGGGTATAGATTCTGGCTCTTCTGTGTGCTACCCTGCTCTGCTCTGTAATCTGTGTTACCTGGGCCTTATAGCCATTCAGTGACCTACCATTACAATGCCTGCCATGGTCCCTGGAGTTGAGTGCTGTCATCTGTGTTGATTTTTTTCTAACTTGAGTCGATTCTGGTCAGCTAGTCCTCTCAGAATCCTCCAGGTTCCTCTTGAGATTTCACAGCCACATTGGATTTCCTCTTATCATGTGGGGATCAGTTTGTTCCATAAGACAGCAGAAGCTCAGCTTGATACTGCCCACAATCTGGCTTTTCTAAGAAGTCTGCCACCAAGCTTCCCTACTCCTAGATCATCCTAATGACATGAACTCACTTTTTCTTTCCCCAGGCCAAGGAAGAAGGGGAGAGGGAGTCTGGCCCACTTTCAGCGCTCAGTAGTGTGTCTCTTTTGTTCTTCACTAGTCTGCTCTTCAAGTCTTGTTTCCTTTAAGTTGGACAGAGTTCTCATGTCATCACACTCTCTTCCTCACCATATGGCCCCATGTGCTAAGTTCTCCAGACTCTCACTTCTTAGATCCCCAAATGCCACTCATCTTGAATGAAGCTATGCCCTTCCAAGTGGAAAGCTTACTTTTATAAGTTATTTTTCCTTTGTCTTTTAAAACTTCCTTCTTGAGATGCAATTGTCTTTGTTCCGGAATTTTTCTGCTTGGAAGAAGTGCATGTGTGGATGTCACAGAATTATCCACCTCATTTCAAAGATGAATTAAGGTTCATTTAAGTAGCTATATGGTTTTCAATTTTGCAAATTTAAAACCTCAAGATCAAAATATGTATTAGCTGCATCTAATTTGTCTTTGTTAAAATTGGTAAACATCAGAAAGAAGGTGATTTCTATTCAGTCACCCTTTAGGAAGCCACTGTCATTCCATAAGTAGCACAATCAGGAACTGGAGGCATTTAGAAATGGGAGACAAACTTTTAATATTTCACAATAATATGCACAGAACTACATGTGCACACATATCTGCAAATGAAAATACATATGCAGGAGCATGTATATGGTCTACTTGGAAGCAGTCCCAATAACCTTAGTAATTCTTATGGATTCTCAAGACATCTCATTTCACACATGCTAATGAGTGCATCAGTCCAGAATGAAACATAGAACCCCAAGTTCTCTGTTCTAACCTACCCGACCCCTGTCTCCTGGATGTCATGCAGAAGCTTAGGGAACCTAAGCTTGCTGCCTTTGCTGCCTCTGTTGCCACTTTGACCTGCCAAGGTCATGCTCCAGTGACTCACATGGACCAAAGTCAACCCAGTGAAGGAAGAAGCCCCTCTCCTGTCTTTGCACCACCGTCACCCTATCCAGGTTGTTGAGGTGCTTGTCTTTTGTGACATCATGTGGGAGAATGAAATTTTAACCTCTCTCCATTTTCCCACTGAAGCCTTCTCAACATAAAGTAGTGCCCCCGATCTCCCTATGTGTGGGATGAGAAGAAAATGGATAAGAACGTAAAGAAACAATCCAAATTATGGAGATACCATCCAGAGTGCATAAGAGCCACAAATACCAAGGGCTGTCTTCACTATTCTCTTGCTGACTATATTTTTCCACCCAAAGAGACTTCTTGGCATTTTGCAGGTATGTCCTTTGAGTATGCTCCATTGCTGCTCATGGCACCTGCTTCTCTGAAATCTGATGACATATACAGCTAAGTTAAGCCTGGACATTTGAGCCTTAACAAAACTAACATAATTAATTAATTAGATCTTTATTATTGCCTCTGACCATCTTCTAATGGGGAAGACCACATTGCTACATTAGGTACTACTTTCATTTGTTTTAGCTAAATCTTGTGAAAACATGATTGTAGAATTTTACTTTCTGTTTGTCTTTGGTCTAGGAAACAAACCAAGATCTATAATGACCCCAGATAATATCCCTTACCGTGAACTTTGAAAACTCAGACCCAATAGATAGTCCATGACCTACATATGTCAAGTATTTTGGAACACAAGCTCTGGGTTTTTTTTCTTTCCAAGTCACTTGATAAAGATTTATAAAGTATTTTCCGCGCCTTTAAGTTGGTATTCTTCTCCTTCTTCTATCCCTATTATTCGCAGGTTTGGTCTTTTCATGGTGTCCCAGATTTCTTGGACATTTTGGGTCATGACTTTGTTGGCTTTAGTGTTTTCTTTGACTGATGAATCTATTTCTTCTACCGTATCTTCAACGCCAGAGATCCTCTCTTCCATCTCTTGCATTCTGTTGGTTATACTTGCATCTGAAGTTCCTGATCGTTTACTTAGATTTTCTATTTCCAGCATTCCCTCTGTTTGAGTCTTCTTCATTTTTTCTATTTCCCTTTTCAGGTCTTGGACTGTTTCCTCCATTTGTTTCATTGCTTTTTCATGTTTTTCTTTCAGTGCTTTATTGTTTTCTTCCAGGACTTTATTTTTTTCTTCGGGAGGGAGAAAGGGGGAATTTATGGCTGATATGTAAAGTTGAATTATATTGTAAAATAAAATAAAATAAATTCAAA
>CABHPP010134945.1:0-39964 GCA_902168425.1 Peromyscus attwateri
AAAAAAAACTGAAATGTAACAATAACATTGCACCATTTGGAAGAATACTGCAATGATTTCCCTCAGCCTCTTTTTTTCCAGAGCATTTATACATTATAGGATTGACAAGATATTGTTACAATATTGTAAATGGAGATTCAGACATTGTGATGAATGTAACAAAAGTATACACCAATTATGTTGGAATAATAATTTATGATCATTGAAAGTTTGCTTAAAAACTTTGATTCAGGGCTGGAGAGATGGCTCAGAGGTTAGGAACACTGGCCGTTCTTCTAGAGGTCCTGAGTTCAATTCTCAGCAACCACACTGTGGCTCACAATCATCTGTAATGAGACCTGTGTCCTCTTCTGGCCTGTAGGGATACATGCAGGCAGAACACTGTATATGTAATAAATAAATCTTTAGAAAAAAAAAAGGAAAAAGAAAAAGAAAAAAAAACTTTCATTCAGTACTTTCCCTTGCTTCAAATCCCAGTGTGACCCAGGGATAAATTTTGGTGTGAGATATCATTAAGCAGTAATACTTGAATCTTGTGTTATCTAAAATATGGATAATATAATAGAGAACCAAAAGAGATAAACTTCAAATATAATAGAGAACCAAAAAGATAAGCTTCAATTATATGTTTGGTTAGTGAGCTTTATTTTCCTTGAGAATGTTATTGTAAATCTACTTAAAGAAAAGAAGACAATTTGGGACCACTCATCCAGAGCTTTTAGCTCAAAATCAGATGGTTTCATTGAAATGGCATGTGGAGAGATAGCATGTAGTGTATTTGAGACTGCATAAGACAGAATGGAAATCTGCTACAAAATATTTTATTCTCTAAACTGCTGTATAAGCTAATTACTCTGAAATCATTGTTAGATCCTCGTGATTCTGTGTCCAGGAAATATTCAAGGCTCTACATAAAAAGTTACCCTTTATTAGAAAAACACCAAAACCATAAAATCTCATAAGTGATCACAGAAGACTGCTTTTCCCTACACGGTATGGGGATGTTTTTTCTGACGTCCCCCATACCAGGATGTAGCTTTATTTCAGAGTGAATTCTTGCCTGATACCAGGGAAAGTAAGTGTTCTAATACAATCAGAGCCCAGAATTCCCATATCTCAACTTCTCAGCTTCTCCTTATGCACATTCTATGGTGTTGGCCCACGTGTTAAACAGAGAGAACTAGTAACTGACTTGGAAATACCAGGAACTGAAATAGGATTAGCTCAGGGATATTCAGGAATGGTTTCATTCAATGGAGCCTACTTTAGGGATGATTTTGGACACTCAAATCTGTCTATGAAGAACTTATTAAGGTAAACAATGTTTAGATGATACTAAAATGTATTTCAACCTACTTAGAGAAAAATTCAGCAGTAATTTTTTTCTTTCAGTATTTTTGTTTTAAAGGAACATCATGAAAATCATCATCTTATAAGATAATAATTTTGAATATTATTTTTTCTTAGAAAAATCAGACAATGACACGCAGCACTACATGGTGTGGTACTTTTTTGGCCCATCACCAGAACCATATTTGTGACAATGTAATATAATGAAAATATCTCTTACATTATATAAAAACTGTAGCTTTGCTGACCCTCACAGCCAAAGTTGATAATATGTCATAAGGTCACTTAAAACTAAAGACTGCTATCCTACTGTGTACTCAGCTTGTTTGTTTCACCTGCTTTGAAGAGGCAAATGTAACAATACATCTTACTTGCCTTGGACTTCCCATGTAATCAATTTTTACAACCTAAGCTAATACATAGGTGTAATCTTCAGTTGTGTACTTTTCCATGACTGTGATGTAGAAAATGCATATGTAACCTTTGATAAAAGTATCAAATATAGAGAATGAAAGCAACCTTCTAAAATGAATATGTCATTATGGATATTGTTTGGTAAACAGTGATGATTGTAATACTGCTTGCTATCTGGATTAGTTGGAGCCAGTGACTTACTCCCTTGTAAAACTGTTAAAAGATTTCTGTAAAGTATCCTGTTCCTTCCCCCATGTGATGCTTTCTATATTGTTCAACAAATATACAGCTAAGTCCTTTGTTATGGATAGACATACACAGACATCCACACAAAGCTGAGAGACACATGTAGAGATTTACAAGATACCTTTTAGTAGGCACTCATTCAAACTCATGCAAGAGACAGGATGAAGACTGGGTGAATGAAGTAGAGAATTCACATTTAGACTGGTTCTTAATTAAATGACTCCAAGTGGAATTTCTTTCATTTCTTTAACCCGTGGTTATGCCTGCAAGTGTAGAGTTTTTCCGAGAGCCCTGTGTCCATAGTTACATCCCATGTGGTGTTGGAGTTTCATGATGGCAATTATCTTTGAGTCCTTTTTGTCCATTTTTTTTTATTTTTCCAGCTTCTTTCTTTTTACTCAAGATATATAAACTCCTAAGATCTTCTCAGGTTCTCTGTAATATTTGTCTAGCTTCTTGGACTTTGTTCACTTTGTTAAGCTTTAACTATTTGGAAAAACTAAGTGATTTAAAAAATGCAATGTTCTCTAATGGTGCACTAAAAAAAGATAAGTAGAATTGACAATCTCTTTATGGACAGTATCTATGATGGAAAGATTTACTTTGATACTAGAAGAGCTTCAATTCAAAATCATTATTTTTAAAACTAAACCTAACAGGGATGGAATATAAACTCTTAGTCTTATGAAAGCTACTAATTTATTGTAAACTGTTAAGGATAATTAAGACAGACAAGTTAATGGTTAGTCACCTTAAAAGTGAACAAATTCTTCAGTGTGTTCAGAACTATACTTGTAGCCATGCTAAGTACTAATACAATAATTACAGGAAGAAGCTTCATCTTGTTTCCTGTATGTTTTCAAAGTTGAGTCAAAAACATGTTAAAAGATAATGGTCCTCAAACCATTTAGATATCTACAGAATAAGGCATTTAAAAAGCTTAAGAAAAAGCTTTTTGTGACATAGTCATGCTAGCCCCTGGAAGCACCCTTAATATCCTCCAAAGATGGGCACAGAAGAACCTCCACCTGAAGTGTTTGCCAAAGAACCTCTACCGGGAGCTTGCTTTAAATGTGACAAAGCTGGCGACTGAGCAAAATTCTGCACTTCAACTCAACTGCCGCCATGGCCTTGTACCGACTGTGGACAAGCAGGATGGGGGAATTGTTTGCCCTACTATGCCTAGAAAAGGTAGGTCAGTCCTCCCCTAACTTCTCACTCTACAGGAAGCTCTGTCAAATCTTCTGAGCCTGACACCTGAAGACTGCTGCCCTGGAAACTTTGCCCCAAGAAACATAGAGGAACCTAGGGTGATGGCCAATACAGTTGTTGAGTCTCAGTCAACAACTTGCTTGGTTTGTACTTCTGCATACTCAGGTGAAATTCATCCTTCTCAGTTCTCAGTGTTGATGACTACCCAAGTGATAACTATGCCAGCTTAACAGCAGCAATCAAGGCTTTAGGTACCTCTTTCAGTCGCTTTAGCTGCACTCTCAATTCTCTTCCTGTGTAAAATTCAGGCTGCATTCACTCTTCTTGTTCTTCTTCTCTGAGTTTCTGTGTCTAGAACAAAGACTGGAATTCTTCTTGAAATTTCACATCAAGGTGTCAAAAAATACAAAGCTAGAATACATACAATTCTGTTATGAATAATACCAAACCACATAAAAGGTCCCAAAATCAAAATGATACCAGAAATCTTGTCAACATTCCTACAGACAGAAAATCATGGAAGGATATATTTACAGTGGAGGAAGAAAATTACTATGAACCTAATCTTTGCACCTAGAAACATTGGCTCCTAAAATTCATGGAGAAGGAAGGGCACATGAAGAAGTTCAAGAAATAACAAAGGTCATCCACTCAAGCAGCACTGCAGATCATAATTAGAGGCAAAGTACACATAGAAAAAACAGATTGGAATTAGCCACAACAACACAGCAAATAAAACATTTTACATAAAAAATAGATTAATAGAGGAGAACTGAGGAGTACTAGACTATGTCCAACACGCAAAACCAGCAAACTACCATTTCTAACTAGAAGGAAATAAATTAATACTAGTAATTGCACCAACAAGAATACTAAAAAAAATTCACGTAATAATAAAAGTCCTTGATAAGAAAATCCCAGTAGAAATTGAAATATCAAAAGGCAAACTTCAACAGATTTTGTGATAAACTCCTAATAGAAACTGAAAGAAATGGAACACAGCTCAACACAGTAAAGGGCAGATAACAAGAGTAAAGTGAAGAAAAGAGATAAACAGCATTCACAGAAAAACTTTAAGAGAAAGATGTGTACACTCCCCAGTATTATTGAATCCAAAGTGTAGCTAGAGTTTTCCTGCCTGGCCCACAGTCAGGACAAATCTGTCACCTGCCAGTCCCACAGCCGCTTAGACCCAACCAAGTAAACACAGAGACTTATATTGTTTAAACTGTTTGGCCTAATGGCTCAGGCTTCTAGCTATCTAGTTCTTACATCTTAAATTAATCCATTTCTATAAATCTATACCTTGCCACATGGCTCGTGGCTTACCAGCATCTTCACATGCTGCTTGTCATGGCGGCAGCTGGCAGTCTCTCTCCCACTCAGTCTTCCACTTACCAGAATTCTCCTCTCTCCTTGTCCCACCTATACTTCCTGCCTGGCCACTGGCCAATCAGTGTTTTATTTATACAGAACGATATCCACAGCACCAAAGCCATAAGAGTGAGCTACAGAAATTTGAATAACATAAGCAAATTAAGAAGAAATAGGTAGGAAAGAAAGGCACCAAACTCCTTTTTAATGATGTGATCAGACACAAAATTCCTCACAGTCATCATGGGAAAATCTTAGATTTGATAAGTGCTTTACATATTATTAAAAAGTACAAAACTAACACTAAAAAAATCACTACTTTTCCTATATGTTAATAATGACAATTTTAAAAGTAATTTAGAACTTTAAGCCATTAAAGTTGCTTTCAGACCATCTAGGAATAATGCTAATTAATGAAGAATTCACTTATATGAAGAAAATTTAAAGGCATTCAGAAAAAAAATAATAGTTCAAAAAATGTACTTCCATGCACACTGACTGATAAACGAAATGGTGTATGTGGCTATGTTACTAACAGCAATCAGCAGAATTAATGCAATCCCTTAAGGAAAATACTGAAATTTTCCTCAAAAGTAGATATGGAAATGGTCACATGGACACAGAAAAATCACAAATATAAAAATTAACACAGCTGGCCATGGTGATGCATGCCTTTAATCTTAGCACTCAGGAGGCAGAGGCAGGTGGATCTCTGTTAGTTCAAGGCCAGCCTGTTCTACAAAGCGAGTTCCAGGACAGCCATAGTTGTTACACAGAGAAACCTTGTCTTGAAAAAAAAAATTAACCCTAAGAAAGAGTACTCTTGGTGGTATCACAGGACCTGACCCCATATCATGATACAGAGGCACAATGACAAAGACAGTGTGGTCCTATAAGTGATGAAACATGTAGAAAATTGAACAGAACAGATATCCCATGAAGAAACACAAAGCAGAAAGGTAATGTAAGCCAAATACATCAAAGACAAACCAAGAAAAGGGAGAGTCCCTTGAATATTCTGTGCTGGGAAAATGATTATCCATATATAGACAACTGATATTAAAAACCATATCTCTCATGCTACATAGAAATCAACACAAACTGTACTAAGACCCTCCTGGAAAACTTTAAATGCTAAAAAGTATAGAGAAAAAGCTGATTAAATACTTAATGATTCAGAAATATGCAAACACAGTGAATGAGTCCAAGAATGCAAAAATTAACTAGGAAAAATGACCAAGGGATTTCATGGAGTACAAAGCTCCACACGCTTGAAAACTACATTAAGACTGAGTGGTAGCTAAGAAAGTTCAATAAATATTTAGGTTTTCTTCACACAAGGGGTTAATACTACACCAAGAACTGCTTAATGTAAATATATGAAGTCCAGACTATCTACACAGAGTACCTTGGATAAAAATGAGAGCTATAATGAGTTAAAAATAAAGAAAATAATTGGTATTGGAGAATTGGCAGTGGTTGTGTCTTAGAAGGCAAGTGACAATACTTGCCCTCGGGAATGAGGCTTATAGAAGGAAGAGCCCCAAAACCAATATGCATCCTTGAGGGCAGAGATCATTACAAATGAACAACTCAGAATTGTCTTAGTCATATAGCATCTTCAAGGGAAGAGTACAGTGTTTAATGACAGCATAACAAGCTCAAAGCTCAGGAAAAGGAGTGCTTCCATGCTGATACAGTATAGTGGAAGATTGTTGGCTTCCCAAATAAATATAGAAAATCATTTATATAGTAATATGAACTCATAGTCACAATCTCAGATGCAAAGCCATAAGAGTAAGCTAGAGAAATTTGAATAGCAAAAACAAATTAAGAAGAAATAGGTAGGAAAGAAAGACAAAAACTCCTTTTTATGATGTGATCAGACACAAAATTCCTCCCAGACCTTCAAAGAAATGCTAACACAAATACTCCTCTAATTGCTCCACCAAATAGAAATTGAAGGATCATTGCCAAATTCTTTTTATGAGACCAGAGTCACTCTGACACTGAATCCACACAAAGAATTAACAAAGAGATTTGCACACCAATTTCCCTCAGGAACATAGATGCAAAAATAATCAATAAAATACTTGCAAACCAAATAAAAAAAAAACACACCTAAACATCATCCACCATGATCAAGTCAGCTCCATCACAGAGTTGCAGGGATGGTTTAACATATGAAACTCTGTCAATGTAATCCAACACATAAACAAACTGAAGGAAAAAAACACATGGCAATCTCATTAGATGCTGAAAAATCCTTTGACAAAATCTAACACCCCTTTCTGATAGAAGTAGTGGATAGATTAGGGATACAAGAGATATGCCTAAACATAATAAAGGCAATTTACAGCAAACCAATAGCTAACATCAAATTAAATGGAGAGAAACCCAAAGAAATTTAACTAAATCAGGAACAAGACAAGGCTGTCCATTATCTCCATATTGGTTCAATATCTTACTTGAAGTTCTAGGTGTAGCAATGAAACAACTAAGGAGATCAAGGGGATATATCTTGAAAAGAAAGAAGCCAAAGTATCATTATTTGAATATGTTATGATAGTATGGCATGGAAGGCATGGTGATCACTGCTGCTTGACAAAGTTTCAACATTTTGATACCTTTTTACTTTCATTTTTGATGATTCTCAACTATGTGTTATGGGAGTTTCCTAATGTGACTTCCTTTGTAAAAATTTCTGTGGGCTTAGGAGAAGTATAAAAATGTATGCACTGGCAGTCTATATAAAGCAAATAATTCTTTGAAAAACTCTCTGGCATCATGGATCCATTTGGTGTTATGAATCAGCACACAGAAATTCTCATTGTGCTTGCCTGATTATTACACCAAGAATAGAAAGTTAAAGATTCACTAACTAGGCACACCTGACCCCAAGGATGAAAAGCATAAAATCCAGACCCAGAGCCTTAGGCCATTAAGGGCAAGAGTTCAGTTAATAAGTATAGAGTGTTCTGTTGGAACCTCCAGCTGGCCCCTGCATGATAAGGAAAGCCACATTCCTGCCTGTCTCTCCAAACCCCATCCAACAAAAGAATCTCCCAAATAAAAAGGCCCAGGGCCAGATGGTTGTAGCACAGAATTCAATTAAAGAGGAAAGGTGCCAAAGTGCCTCGTATATTTGATACTGTCTCATTTCTCTCCACCTTGCAGGTATCTAGTTCTGCATTAAAAGTGAGAGGTTCTGCCATATCAATGAAACCACAAGCAAGAAGGAGATTTTTCAGAAAGATCCTGCATTTCAATGAGAGTATTGTGCTAAGTAGATAAAGAGAAAAAATGTAAAGCAATCTACAAATGACTCCCAAGATCTTATGCAGTATCAGAATACTGAAAATACTTAGGAATCATTTTCTGTTAGCATAACTTGAGTTCTACTACTTCTAATCACAGCTCAACTAAAACACAAGGGTTAAAATGGAACTAAATGATTGTGATGTCAGTGTTCTACTCTACTGTGTTTCTGAATTTATTGTAGAACTATAATGAAAGACTAGCACCGTACAAAAGGACAAACATGAAGAATATAGTACAATGCACAGCAGTTTTTTAAAGCCCTTTAGGGTCTGCAAGTGGCCAGGCCCCACCCCGGAGGACCTGAAACCGCAAAGCTCTTTACACAGAATACTCTAACTGCCTTAAAGTCCAGACAGAGCCCCTCCAGATACAGGCAGTCAAGTTCCTCCTACAGAGTAAAAAGCCCAAGCTTTGGGCTTGAAAACCCACCAATCCTCTCCATGGAAATCTCTCCATGGAAAGATCTGCCCCTCAAAAATGCTATATAAATCCTGTTTTCTGCTCAGTTTCTAGTACTTCTTGCCTGAGCAGAGATAGACATCCTCCTGGGTTTTTCCCTCCAAATAAATAAATAAATAAATCTCTTGTGAGGTTTGTTGTGTGGTATGATTATAGTATTCTTTGGTTCCCAACTGCAAGAAAACATTTCACTTCAGAGCTTTTACACTTGGATTGGGGAATCCTTCCCCCATCAAAGTTGTGACATTTCTAATTCAGGAAACCTTTCCACTTGGAGTTGTAACATTGCCATTTGGGAAGCCTTTCACCTCAGAGCTATAACACATTGATGCTCTGATTGGCATAAGTTCTCCTGGTGCCTGCCCTCCCCCTCAGGGTCTAAGCTGGACTGGGACCCTATCCCTCCTCTCAGGTCCACCTGCTACAGAATCACCTTCACATTCTGTCTCAAAGATTGCTTGGCAATCCGGCTCCACAAGAGTCTGTTAAAGGGTATCAATAGATTTATTAAGATATAAAATGGGGAGAAATACACTCACAGATACAGAACAAAGTATAAACAGCTGTTGTTGTCCTCAGTTCTGCCAGGGGGAGTATGGAACCAGTTATCCAGTCTCCAGTCACCTCAAGAGAGCATGAGTGCATGGTCCCTCCTCAGTTTTAAGCAGTCACATATCCAGAGAAAACCGCACCTCTATTGGGCCAGATATCCCAACGCCATTAGTGAGCGAATTCCCACATTTCCCCTTTTTGTCTAAATAAGAGAAGGTTCTAAACCTAATACAAAGTTATATACAAAAAGAACAATTATCAAGTATTGTCTAGAAGAAAGAAAAGATGGGGTTGGGGATTTAGCTCAGTGGTAGAGTGCTCATCTAACAAGCGCAAGGCCCTGGGTTCGGTCCTCAGCTCCAGAAAAAAAAAAAAAGAAAAAAGAAAAAAGAAAAAAAGAAGAAAGAAAAGGTAATAAGATAAACAAAATGGAACTACAACCAACAAAAACAACATCAAGCAAGAAGCATATACTAAATGTCCAGGCCAAAGGTAATTGGCAAGTTACAGAGATTACTCCAATATCTGTCCTATTATGAAGAATCTAAATCATGTACCTGAAATGTTCTTAGTTAAAATATGAGAGGATTGTAACTATAATTACCTAGGTCTTTAACCCCATCAAAGACCTAAGAAGGAAAATAATATTACCTGAGTAAGTTGGAAATATAAACAAACAACTTCAAAAACATGCAAGGTATGACAGAAACAGCT
Organism: Peromyscus attwateri; assembly: GCA_902168425.1. Classification (NCBI taxonomy): domain Eukaryota; kingdom Metazoa; phylum Chordata; class Mammalia; order Rodentia; family Cricetidae; genus Peromyscus; species Peromyscus attwateri. Next base: position 9,643 of record CABHPP010134945.1, read on the forward strand.
GGCTGCCTGGACATTCACCCAATGTTTCTGTGCAACATTGGGGCAACCACTATTGGATACAGACCTAGAATATATGAGACCATATTCAGAAGCAGGAAATTTTGAAAGACTGTCCTACCCTGTCTTGGCAAGATTTGGCAGTTGCTTTTTCCTTTGTCCTGTTCATCTGGATTGGAAAGCATGCTTACTGTCAGCAGGGCAGTTCTTTGTCCAACAGGCTACTTTTGCCAAAAACACAAACTCCATAAGCCCATCATTTTCTCGGGAGTAGATCAGTGCTACCAGGAGAATTCTAAGTTATTAAAACATTTAAATGCCGTATTCTCTAGGTCTATGAAGTGTTTGAAGATTACCTATCCATCTGACATATATTTCTGTGTATCTAGAAAACATAACTAACATGGCTATAAGTATGACAAGTATGGGTGAATATTAAACTGTAATTTTTACCAACCTAAATATCTTAAAGACTAAGGCTTGACATTATAAAATAATTTGTAAACAGATGTACAGTATAAGGACAATGATCTCAAATTTGTGACAATATACAAAAATCTTAATCATAGGTAGAAATGTACAGTGCAATATGACAATACTTTAATTTGTATCAATATACAAAATATCCTAAATAGAATTAGAACATACAAACAGTATGACAAAAATAATTTTACATTTGTATCAATTATACAAAAATTTTTTAAAACAGGAGTAGGAACATATGTACAATTGACAAATACAGTTTTGTATTTGTATCAATATATAAATTATCGTAAACAGGAATAGAAAAATAATTTTACATTTGTATCAATATACAAGAATCCATACCAAGGCAAATTACTTAAAGCTGATAGTTGCTAAATTAGTTTACAAGTAGATACAATAATCTACCTTATTATTCCATTCTATCTATTCCCCTTTTCCTTTTCCAAAAGAGATTCCTGAGCCTAAACTTTATTGTTTCACTCCCAACACTATTACAACTTACAACCAATCACTAACACATGACAATTATCCATAACCCTGAGAAAACAAAAACCTGTTGGGAGAGGGGACATCCTCTTCTTAGAAATGCTTCCTGCTATCTAGGGGGCAATGGTATCTCTATGGGATCCTGTAAAAAACTAAAACAATGATTAAGTCTCATTAGGATTAGCTGTATCATTTGTAGCCAGTCTCAGAGTGATTGGTAAAGCTTATCTGAAGTTCTGGCTAGAGGTAAAAAAAAATGGTGAACCATCTCAGGTAGCCACCTTGGAACTGTCCTGAACAGTTTGTAGTCCAATGCTGATCTTTGAGTGATGTTTATTGGATCAATGGCATCATTGCCGACCAGGTAGAATCATTATGGACCCCCATCTTCTTTCTGGATACTTCAGATATCACTGATATAAAAATTTATTGTTCACTATGGAAAACATAAACATCATTAATATCAAAATGGAAAATTTAAATTTTAGGAAAGCACTATATATCTAAAGAAAGTTTCCAAAGAGTCAAGAATAAGTATGGGGAGGAATAGAATTTTGACAACAATAGTCCCTAGATCTTTGGTTTTCTTCTGTCCCACACCATGTAACTCTTCTGATATGAGACAGAAACTCTCATATTTAAAATTGTTTCTTTTAAATACATGCTTGTATTTAGAGAAGGAGAGAGCCATGCTCCAATTCCAAAGCTAGCTTCGATTTATACTTGAGTTAGGACTACAACTTTTCTTAGAAGTAAAGGATATGGATGTTTAGGTAATGAGATTTTACCCTGTAGAGAATATTGGTACCATTAGGTCTAGTTTTTCCTTGCTTGGTAATTTTTTCTGGATGTCTTTACGTCTTTTTTAGATGTCTAGATATCCAAGGTCTTTTGATTTATTGAAGATGAGTATTTCTATTTTTCTGTAAAGACAAAAAATAGAATCCTGCCCCGACCCTTGTTCGGTGAGTTTTCCTTAGAACTTGTAGAATTGTCACATTGTGGATGAACTCTCACTTCCCTTATTAAGAGGTTTCTCCTGTTCTAATCAAATCTTTACTAATTTTGATAGTATCCATTGCATTTCTTCTCCTATGCAAACAAACGTGAAACACCTTCCCCAACATAACACATATCCTGGTTTCCATTCTGAGGGCAACACATCTTTAAAGTACACAGACTGATTTAACTCAGTAGTTTTTTCTGTTGTCCAATGTTTCTCCACAGCTGTTGTTTCTTTCTCATTAGCATTAAGAAAATTCAAGGTTAATAAGGCATTACACAATCTATCTTTGGGGGTTTTAGTTTCCCCTTTTCTGTTTTTAAGCATTTCTTTTAAAGTATGATCTGATCTTTCTACAACTGCTTGTCCTGTAGGATAGTGTGGTATATCTGTAATATGCATTATATTATAATATGCAAAAACTGTATCATTTTGCAGGAAACATATGCTGGAGCATCGTCAGTCTTAATTTATACAGGTATACTCATTGTGGCCATAACTTCTAATAGGTGTGTAATTATACAATAAGCCTTTTCAGAACTCAAAGCATTTCCCATTGAAATCCTGAAAATATATCTATCGTATGGTGTACAGATTTAAATTTTCCAAATTCTACAAAATGAAACACATCCATTTGCAAAATTTCATTTCTTTGTATAACTTTAGGATTACTTCCTGCAGGTAATGGAGTTTGGTTATAGAAGGAACAACTAGGACATTTTTTTTATGATTTCCTTGGCTTGTTGCCAAGTGATAGAAAAATCCTTTTTTTAAACCTTTGCTATTGACATGGTGATTTATGAAATTCTGAGGCCTCCAGAACATTTCCTATTAATAGGCAATCAATTTCATCATTACCTTGTGCTGGAGGACCTGGCAGATCCGTATGGGATCTGATGTGTTATATATATATGATGATTCCTATTCTGACTATTTTCTGCAATTGTATATGTAAGGAAGTTAATTCTGATTTGTCAGGAACAAATTCAGCAGTTTCAATATGTAAAAGAAATCTTTCTGCATATTGAGAGCCAGCAACTATAGTGAGAGGTTCTGTAAGTCCATTAGTACCATAAGAATGGCATACAATTCTTTCTTTTGCATAGAATTGTAAGGGCTTTGAGCCACTTTACTTAAATTTCCTGATTTATATCCCGTCTTTACTGATTTATTTACATCAATAAGGAATGTAGGGACTCCAGAGGTTGGTGTTCTCTGTACAATGTGAGGAAGGACATAACTGGTTCTTTTTATGAATTTAAATCTCTCATTTTTGGAATAACTATTTTAATCTCTCCCAAAAAATTACTGTAAACTCTTTTCCAATATTCATTATATTTCCACACAGAGGAAATTTCCTCATTAGTTAAAGGTACAACAATTTCTGCTGGGTCCATTCCTGTCAATTTATAAAGTCTTAATTTTTCTTTTAAAATCAAATCAGAAATCTTTTAAACATAGTCTTTAAGTCTTTTAAGTCAATAACTATAATAGGCCATTCTTTAGGTAACAGAGAAATAGAAAAGGGGAAATATAGTGATATTTTATTTGTACTGAAATGTGATTTTATTTGTATGTTAATAAATAAAGTTGCCTGGGGGTCAGAGCTAATAGCAAGCCATAGCAGAAATCTGGCAGTGGTAGCACACGCCCTTAATCCTGATCACATGACAGGCAAATCTCTGTGTGTTCAAGGATACCACCAGCATGGAGACACACACCTTTAATCTCAATACCAACAATAGAAGACCTGGAGGTCTGTATAGATGGGCAGTGACGAGGAGGTCATGTGGTTGGGTTTACAACCAGTGAGAAGGCAGAATAGAAAGTCAATAAAAAGGACAAACACACAGGAAGTAGGTCTCTTGCGGAGAGGTAGGACAGCAGCATCAGTGAAGGGTAAGGTTTTTAATCCTAGCTCTTAGCTATTGCTCTGACCTCTTGGCTTTTAACTCTGTATTTGGCTCTGTGTTTCTTATTTAACAAGATGGTTACATCTACAAGAGAGAAAAGAGAAAGAGCAGCCCGTGGCACTCACACACGCAGCAAGTGCTGAGGGGCCGCTGGCCGCTCATGAGTGGGCATAATGTACCCGCAACTCCCGCAGTGAATTTCAGGCAGCAATTGGAGCCCACTCAGAACAGGGCAGGGGCCAGTGGGACATGCGGCGAGATGGAACCCGGACAGTGAAGGCCAATCTGCCATAGGCAGCATTCCAATTTCGGACCTCCAGGTGCAGAAGGACATGCAGCTGCCGCTGGTCTCTGCGGCCCTCCGTGCCGTGGCCACACTGCAGAGCAGGCCCACTTGGCTGAGGAGGGACTGGCTAACAGGAGGCACTGCTCAAACCCTGCAGAGACTGTGGAACACAAGTGGGCTGGGGCTGGGGGAGTTTAGTGGCACACTGTGCAAATGCGCCATGCCGTGAGAACCTGCCTGTGTGTGCCTAACAGACCTCATTGGGCTGCTTGCCCAGGGACTGCAAGGCAATTGCCGGAGGAGTGGCAGAAATGCTCCTGGGCCAAGGCAGGAACCAGAACCAAGCCGAACAGAGGAGGGGCAGGAATTTCAGGACATTCAAGTTCAGACCCGAATCAGGAAAATCGAGCCAATCGGGAGAATTGGGCTTCGAAGGGGGATTGCTGGTGAGGGTTATTAAGCTATCCCCACCGTTGCCATACAGGGCAGTTAGGGGCGTTTGGGGTCTGACCACATGGGCACCACATGTTAAGTGAATCCATGAGAGTCTGTTAAAGGGCATCAATGGATATATTAAGATATAAAATGGGGAGAAACACACTCATGGATACAGAACAAGTAAATACCTGTCGTCCTCGGTTCTGCCTGAGGGAGCATGGGACCAGATGTCCAGTCTCCGACCACCTCAAGAGAGTGTTAGTGTGCGCCCCTCCTCAGTTTTTAGCAGTCATGTACCCAGAGAAACCCATACCTCTATCGGGCCAAATAACCCATGGTCATTGGCAGAGCGAATTCCCACCCACCAGACTGCTAGAATCCTGCAAAAGCAGCTATCTGTAGAAAGGCTCGAAAGCAGGGTCTTGGCATTCTCCCTCCTACCTCAACCACAGCACGGAAGGGCAACAAACATTGAAATATGAAACAACACTTTCGCCCATGTATGTACAGGCAAAGTGCTTTTCTTGAACCAAGGGGACACTTTTCGGATGCAGGTGACTTATCATAATTATTCAAGTGATGATTTCTAATTTTATTTTTACCTATACTGGGTTTTCTAATCATAAAAATAATGTGAGCCGGGCGTTGGTGGCGCATGCTTTTAATCCCAGCACTCGGGAGGCAGAGGCAGGCGGATCTCTGTGAGTTCGAGGCCAGCCTGGGCTACCAAGTGAGCTCCAGGAAAGGCGCAAAGCTACACAGAGAAACCCTGTCTCGAAAAAAAAACAAAAAAACAAACAAAAAAAAACTATGAAAAATAATGTGGCCTGATGTCCTCTCACAGCATGCATACCGGGCTTGCCTGGATATAAGCTGTAACATGTGAGCTCAGCATATAAAGACACATTTCTGAATGCTGTATTTACATCCCAGAATGCATACATTTAGACAGAAAATTAATGGGAAGTAAAAAGTTTTCTTAGTACATGTTAAGGTTCTTAGCCATAAAAGGTACACTGGATAATATATATATATATATAGATATATATATATATATATATTAATCAATAAAATCTGAACTCGTTCCTCATGTGATTATTATCTACAAAGCTCTCTGGGAATGGCTATTCCCCAGGGCCAAAGGCATTCTCTATAATAAGCAAGTGGTAAAGCAGGAGTTAGAAACTATAGATGAATTTAAATTTAAGGTGCTTTGGAATCACCACAATAGCAAAGAAAACCCTGTTTCTAAACAACAGATAATGCAATTGCTCTATCAGATTATTTTATAACTGAATATTCTGGCAATTGTAAAGTAGATGAAAAACTATGTTAAAATTCACTTCATAGGGTCTCAAACTTATTGACAATGGAAAGATATCCACAACAGAATTTTGAAAGCTGTGTCCTTCTGAGCAGCCTCAGTGAGTACCTGAGTCCCTTCCCTCCTGCATCCCAGCCCCGCTGCTCCTCTGGGAGGTTCCAGAGCCACCAGGCTGTGGTTCATGCCACTGGTTGCTGACTGGTGAATTTCCCAAGCCACAGAGATGGTCAACTGCAGCTGAGGAGAGCTTTCAAGTCCTCAGAATACCTGACAGGGATCATTTATACCGAATTATGGACTATGCAGATCCCCAAGGTCCAACAGAGAATGTTGAATTTTCCTGTCACTTAGCCAAGTTACTTGGAGTGACTCCTTCTGGACTCACCCACTACAAAACCAGCTTCTTATCACATGGCTCTTCAAAACTTTGCCTATGGCACTCAATATCTCTTAATTAATTTCTCAAGTCTACAAATCTTTTTTCTTTTCCTCAAAACTTACCTGAACTGGCAGGTGTCCCCATGCACCCCATACAGAACCATTCCTCCCTCTTAGTGTCAGGCTGCCTTCCACACAGCTCCAGCTGTCAGGCTGCCCTGGACCCGCTCTGCACAGCCTCCCCACATGCTTGCTGCCAGTCTAGAACAGAACTGAATCAAATAGGATACTGAAAAGAGTTACCTAGCCCACATTCTGGGTTCTAACCCCTTCAGATACAATTTATTCCTTCTCACTTCTCATTGGGGGTTATGTCAGGCCTGCCGACAGTCAGCTGGGTAGCTGGGTAGAGGCGTGCAGATTGAAGAGACAATGAATAAGACAGAAAAGAGTTGAGAGGTCTGCCAGTCAATGCCAGACAGCTCCAAGTTTATTTCACAGCCAGCTTATATACAGACTTGAAGTACAGAGGTAGAACAATGCACAGCACAGGCATTCAATTACTATCTATCCTGCCTTGCGTCAAGGAGCAGACAGTTTCATTTTCTATCTCAATGTACCTCTGGCTGGCATCAGCAGCCTGCATCTAGCTAGATAGTGTGTTCCTTCTTGTGAACAAATCAAGACTTTCTCACAGCCCTTCAAGGAGACTCTGTGGGATAATCAGAACTTTCTCACAGCCTTGGAGCAAACAAGCTTGAACTCTTTTGACTCAGAATAGACTTCAGATTCAAATTGGGAAACTGAGTCAGTTGTGGGCACCCACAGAGATGCCAGCCTACTGGGCTAAAAATGAACAGCAAAACACAGACAAAAACAAACAAACAAAAAACCCTGTAAACTCTGATGCTCAGGTTTCATTCCAAAAACATTAAATATTTGGGTATTAAAACTAAGACAAAACACCCTTGACTCAAAGGACAAACCACAACAATATCTCTTAAGGAAATCAATTTAAATGATGTCCAAGATATGTAATACAATTTTCTGCACCTGATAATAGGTTTCTCTGCTGACACAGTAAGCATGAGCAAGCATCACTGAAAAAGCATAGCAGGTTTATTTGAGCAATGCACTCCCAGGTGGGTTCTCTAGACCCAGAGATCAAAGCATGAAGAACCATGCTAACTAACAAAAGCAGGAAGACTTTATAGGTTGCAGGCGAGTAGTGATGATGTGTCAGCCACAAACTGGGTTTGTGCCCAAGTATGGTCAAAGACTGAGCACTTTAGGCAGGGACTTGGGCAACTGGCAACTTCAGTCAAGAAAACTGCAGTAGTCACCAAGATACATAACTGGGCTTTTTGGTCCATTTCCTTTGTTTGGTGACACTCTGAAGGGTGGGTTTTAGAGAGAGAGACAGAGACAGAGAGACAGAGACAGAGAGACAGAGACAGAGAGAGAGGAATGAGGCTTGACTGATCATGCAGGGGGAGCTGAAGGTGCCAACCGAACAATATGGGACTCAAAAACCAGAGTTATGTTCAAGGAGATCAAAGCATTTATACCATCTGAATCAATTCAAGGAAATAGAATCAAAATGATACTTAGGCAAGTAAACATTAGCAAGTGATTGTAGAGATGAGGACAATGTAAGATATGAAAATTGAATTCAATAAAAAGTTGGAAACACCAAAGAAATCTCACACTGAAGTCAAAGAATAAATGAAAAATACAATAATAACTGAAATGGATCATGTAAGAGAGAGAATATCAGGGGTTGAAGACAAGGTAGAGGACCTGGATGGCTCAATCAGGGAAAATAGTGGATTAAAATAAAATGCTCCATGTAAATAGTACTAGTTAAAGGTAAAAGGAAAGTTCCACCTGTATATTCTTCTCTTATATTAAATATTCTATATTTTAGACATAGTAACTCACTCTGAAGAGCTTTCCTGAGAAGCTGTATAAACATTTCTTCACTATGTAAATGAAATACTACTGAAAACCCATCTTCATCATTCCCTCTCAGACCTCCATTATTACCAGTCAATATCCAGAATTGCAATGTTAGCAATGTTGACATGGGGGAAGACATGTCAGGAACTCAGGATTTGGGAAGGAAGTAGGTGTCTGAGGAAGTCCATGGTCAGTCAGATCATTGCTAAGAACCTAGTGTGAATTCATCCTGTGCTTTAACTCTTTCACCACCAGTTTGCTATATTGTAGATTTACTCACTAAGAAACAAGTTTGTCTTCTGAGAGGCATGCTAAAGGTGCTTTGAAGAAAGTTATGAAGAAACACATGGCATCTACTAAAGCGCCATGGCAGATCATAGTTCGAGCAAACTATACATAGAAGAATACAAGAGAAATTATTCAGGCAAAGAAAAATCACAGACCAGGTTTCCAGATGAAAATAGACACAGAGTTTTTGTCTATGTTATACAGAAACAGAATACAAGTTGGTTTAATGCAGTAGATGCAAAATTGTTTCAACACATAGAAACAAATCAATATATGTCATTACATATCTAGGCTCAATGAACAAAGAAACATGACCATGCCAATAGATTCATCAAAACCCTGTGGGAAAATAACACATTTCTCCATATAAAAGCTCTAAAGGGGAAAACAGAAGGAATGTGCTTCAGCATAATAAAGATAATGCAATGAAATCCTCAAGCTAACATTTCACAAAATAGTGCCATGCTAATCAGAACATAGACAATGGTGGCATCTCTCTCTCTCTCTCTCTCTCTCTCTCTCTCTCATAACTCAAGAAAATGCATCAGTTTGTGCCCAGAGTAAAAAAAATGCTTTTTAATGGACATATTCAGGAATGTCAAAAAGATTGTTATTCCATATATAATTGCAAAATTCAAAACATAAATATTCCAGTGATGGTCACATATGTCTTTAGTCTCAGAACTCAAGAGGCAAATACAGGTTTTGTGAAGTGAAGCCAGGTTGGTCTACACAGCATGTACCATGGCATCTAAGGCACCTCAATAAGAACATTTTTCTAAAATAAATTAAATTAAATTAAACGAAAATAAAAATATACCACGAGAAAGCTCAGATCTGATGACCATATTGAGAACATATAAAATACTCGTACAATAGAATTTGGTTTTTTACATAGCAACAAGATGCTGAAAAGTCAGAAGACCACTCCATTTTCTCAGTAAATGGACTCACTAGCATGGCATTCAAACTTGAAATATGCCTCTCCAGGTTGATGAGACAGAAGAATCACCAATGGCTTTATCAGATGCTGACCATGCATACTACAATACAAACCTTCCAGGCAAGGTATGTGTACTACTGTAACATTGCCAAGACTATTTTATGAGTTACAAGCTTTCTTGTTGGATCTGCAGCTGGCTCCACATAAGTAAACACAAGCATGTCACTTGAAATCTGGATAAAATTCTATGAATGGAATGGTCAAAGGCCCTAGGAGGGAAATCATTCCTGATATTTTGTTACATGTACAAACTACTCAAACTCTCTTTACATGGTTCTCTTCGTGGCATGGCCTAGAGCTGCTTTCACCCAAGGTCAGAGAAACTTGTTCACAATGTACAAGACTATCTCAGAAACTCTTAATTAGTCCAATATAGATAACAAGTAACTGCTGACTGCACAGCTTATAATGAGATTATCATATCAATACATTCAAACCACAGGGATCATTACAGTAGACACAGCAAAAGATTGTAGACGCTGGAAGATGGGGAGTTGACCAATGCTGATTTGGGGGCAAAATTTGTAAATTTCAATCTAACTAAGTATTTAGAATGGCTTCACAATATGCTTTTAATGCTTGGCTTATTCTTTTTTTTTTTTTTTTTTTTTTTTTGGTTTTTCGAGACAGGGTTTCTCTGTGTAGCTTTGAGCCTGCTTGGCTTATTCTTAAAATGAAACTGTAAACAAAAACTGTTAGTGTAAGGAGAGGAAAAAAGAAAGTAGAAGGCAGACCTCTACAATGAAAGGTTTGATTGACAAAAGTAATGGAAGAAAAACTGCAAGCTGAAAAGTCCTCCCACACTCATAGAACATTGACACATTACTAGCACATATTCATTCAAACAGACAAGACAATGTAAAAGGAAGTTTGTGTTCTGTAAATATCTGAAGCAATTCCTATGAAAATCCTCCATGTATTTTGTGAAGAAATAGCAAATTATATGAAATGTGAAAAAACACAAAGCACTTAGAAACCCTGAGAGTAAGATCAAACCCATACATGACATGAAAATACATTACCATAATGTCATGAAAGGAACAGCAGGTATCAAATGGAAGACAAGGTAGTTGTGGTTTAACACTCTATGGAGACACAATGTAATTCTTCCCAAAATCCTGCAGGCACTGTTTTAGGATATGGAAAATTAGTTCTAAAAGAGATAGAATCTGTAATAAAATCAAAAATGTGCCAAAAAAAACCCTGACACTTGGAAAAAACTTGAACGCAGCAAATTTTCAAAGTTTATACTAAATTCAACAGATAGTAATGGCAACCAGTCAACATTGGTATGAAGACATGGCCAGTGATATGAATGGAATAATGACAGCCTCATTTCTATGCAGTCAAAAGGGTATTTCCTCCTAGTATTAATTCTGACAGAGTATGTCTTCTACAACAATTCTAAATAGAACTCTCCAGAATCATTTCAAATGAAGCAGAATGTCACAAAACTGATTTCATGTCTGGTTTACAATGTCACTTCAACCCCTAATTACTGTTGTCTCAATGCTGCCAATATTTCTGGATTCCTTGTTACTGTCTCCTCTCAATTCACAATCCAGTGTTTTTTGTTCTACTCAGAGAAAAATAAGCCTGGGTCAGGAGCATGAGAAAGGCATATGGGAAACACATCCTTCAGAATGCAGCTAGATTCACTAACATAGAACTGTGCTCAGTAGATAAATACAAAAAAATAAGAAGATTCTAGAAATGATTTCTTAACAGGCATACAGTTTGAAAAGACCAAAATTTATGGAGCATTTTAACCTTGGATAACTTGAGTCCCACTTCTAATTGAAAATCACTCAAAACTCAAGGGCATAAAGGAAATGTCAGACTGTCATAACAATATTATACAATACTGAGTTTCTGAATTAATCATGGAACAAAACCAAAAGGAACCTAACACCTGACAAAAGAAGACACGCAAGACAGAGAGTGCATCATGACAAGGTTCCTTGTCCTCTGAGAATTTGACTATATTGGATGACACATGAGACTCATTCACACACACCTTATGCATGTGTAAAGTAGTTTGAAAGGGAATCCTGTGGAAGAACACAAAGGCTGGGAATGATGCACTCTGAAGATAGAGGCAGTCAAGGATAGCATGGTCTACATAGTGAGTTACAGCAAAGTGGGGGGTCTGTGTAAAGAGACACTGTCTGAAAAGATAAGAAATAAAAAAAAATGGGCACTTTATTGCTAGGCATAGTTGTGCTTGCTTTTAATTCCAGCACTCAGGAGACAGAGGCAAGTGGAGCTCTTAGGTCAAGGCTAGCCGGGTCCTCAAAGTAAGCTCCAGGACATTCATGGCTGTCACACAAAGAAACCTTGTCTTGAAAAACCAAAAAAGCACTTTATTTGCAATATTATGTGCATACAACTTATGTAGAGCATCGAGCCTTGTGCACTGGAAGCCAGGAAAGCTTAACACACAGCTTGCCTCTTCAACAGAATGAGGTGTGAAGCAGCTATTCCTAGAACACTAGGAATGATGTTGTTTTACCACCTGGTGAACCTTCACTGTCTTATGAGACAGGCTCTGCCTTACTTCCCAGAATACATGTTTTTACTTATCCAAGACCTTTCTCCTAAATCTTCAGCATTGCTTTTAGACCATAAAACCCACTGTTATGAGTGAGGTCACTAGTGCTTTACAATAGTCTGAGTAACTTCTATGTTATCTTAGGTCAGGACAATCCTAACACCCACAGGCAATGTGTTTACCTCAGTAAACCTCCCTATACTCTAAATCTTGGGCACTATTGCTGCATCAACAGCACCCATTCTTGTGAAAGAAGCCAGTTGTACTTTATAAGGAATCTCAATGTAAACATGTCTTAAATTGTTGTGCACTTGGGATTCAGTTGTTATCAGACTACTTTTTTCAAATTGTGCTGTGCTTAAATATGTATAAAGCAAAATGATCTGGGTCAGACTTTGAAAGTCCTGTTCCAGCACCCGTTACAATAAAATTGAGCTGAGTTACATTTCCTTCTGTCCCTTCGTTGATTAGTTTTTCCATCTCAGCTATAAGGCCGACAGGGGAATCACCACAGCTGGCACAAAAACATAAGACACACAACCCTCAGAGAAAGTAAGAAAAGTTTATTGGATGGACTAAGAAGAATTAGAGTGTTATAGTTATAATGAGTAGTGTTGGATCTCCAGTTTATAGACCTTCATCCAAAATTGGTGTTCTAAAAAGATTGACTGACTTCATGTATAAATTAGCAAATAGAGGAGAAAATTATCTCTGTTCTAAACTCTTTATCTCAAGATTTATATGTTCATTGAGTATAGTTAAAAATTTGTAAAAATCTGTAACAAAATTTTAGCTTAAAACTTGTAACAAAGGGCTGATAATTAAATCTATAAATAGGTAATTTTTATTTACTATAATGTATATATGTATGCATATATATATATATACATATGATTCTCCTTTTTTTAGAAAAATTGGCCTGCTACATCTTAACATAGAAAATAGTATTTTTCATAACAGTCTGTCTTCATCTTAGCTGATGCCTAATAAGGATAAAAAGAACATGTGCCTGCTAGCCCTCTTTACTAATGCTCAGAATATATGCCATGTAATTTACCAACATCTTAATATGACCACGTGGTATAAAACAGCTAAGACAATATTCTTAAAATTTAGTCTTACTAAGCCTTCTGTTTATTATATCATCCTTTTAGACTAAAGACACAATGAAAAATCACCAAGTAACTTTGGATTAGAATGGATTTTTGTATGATAAATTCCTAAGGTTATTGTAGTCGGGAGTTTTCCTGTGTCCTGCATCCACTTGATCCCAAGTAAACACACAGAGGTTTATATTAATTACAAACTGTTCAATGTATGGCTCAGGCTTACATTTAACTAGCACTTTTATCTTAAATTCGCTCATTTCTATTAATCTATGTGTCACCAGGTGTCTTGTGGCTATCCTTGTGTTCAATTATATCTTGATCCCCTGTCAGTGCTCAGTGTCTCTCCTGACTCTGCCTTCCTTTTACTTGTACCTTTGCTCAGATTTTCTGCCTAGCTATAAAATGTCTTGCCATAGGCCAGAGCAGCTTCTTTATTAACCAATGGTAGCAACACATATTCACAGCATACAGAAAGACTATCCCACAACACTTCCCCTTTTCTGTCTAATAAAAAAGGTTTTCATTTTAACCTAGTAACATTATATATAACAGTTATAAAGTAAGAATTAGTTACAATATCTAGTCTATTTGTAGTTGCCAAAATTAAAGAAAACATTCTAAAATCTATCCTATATTTGTGAGTCTAAAGTTTCATATATAATTTATCTTTTATCATAACTAAGTAAAATTATAACTATCTAATCTTCAACTGCATCAAAGACCCCAGAAAAATATAATATTGCATGAGTAAACAGGAAGTGTATTATAAGCAACTTCCAAAATTCTAGAAAAGTCAGACATCTGGTTGCCTGGACAATAACCCAAAGTTCCTCTGTAATGTTGGGGCATCTATCTTCAGCCTGCAGGTCTGGAGTCTCTGGCATACTTTTCAGTGAAGCAGGAAATTTGAAGGACTGTTCTGCCTAATGGCAAAGTTTGTCAGTCACTTTCCTCTGTGTCCTGAAGAATGTATGGCAGTTTCTTCTGCAAAGCAGGAACTTGAAGGACCATTCCACCTTGTTTTGGAAAAGTTCAGTGATCACTTTCCTACAGGTCCTGCACATCTAGTTTATGCAACATGCTGCAAGCAGTCTAGAAAATAGCAGTTTCTTATCCAAATGGCTAGCCTTTTCCACATTGTAAGCAAAATCTTTAATGAGATTTTTTGATGTCTATCATCCTCTTTAAAGTAATTTATGCTGCCAGGCACAGACATGTCTCATTGTGCAGAAAAGTAAGTTCTTAAAACATTTTAAATGTTATATTATATATGTCTTTGATGTGTTTGAAGATTACCTACTTAAATGAAATATATCTTTGTATACCTAGAAAACTTAATATGACTGTAAGTATGAATATCATAGATGACTATTAATCTGTATTATTTAATGATACATTACAATTTTAAATGTGTTGCATAAATGTACCTTAAACAAGAGTAGAAATACATATATAGTATAACAAAATTTACCTTAAATTTGTATAAATAAACCAAAACCATATCAATGTAAAGTATTTTCAGATTAACAGTTGTTTGATTTGGATTAAAGTAATTTCAATAATCTATCTATTGTCACCATTTCTATATCATATCCTTTTTTCTTTAGAAAGAGATTGATTATGACAATTAACCATATATAATCAGCCCCCATTAAATAGAAACAAAAACACATGAACAATATTTTGTGAATTTGGATATAGCTTCCCATACAACTTCCTGCTGATTGCTGGTGCTGGCAATCTTATGGGGATCCTGAGACAATTTAGAATTATAGTTAAATCTTGGCTGTAGTTGCCTGTGAGACTGTATAGTCTCAGCCAGTTGCCTTGAAGGTATTGTAAATGTTGGATCATCTGGGTTATGGCTGTCATCAGAGACCTTTCAGGGGATCTTGCTTGATCAAACCATATAAATTGGGAAACAATCCATAGGTTCTCATCTTCCGTGGAAACAAAGGCAGAAACTCTTTTCCAAAGCAACATATCCTTAGATCCAAATTTTGAAATCCAGATACATTTAAGATACATAGGTTGGTTTAAATTAGTAGCCCCCACCATCAAATGACTCTCTGGTGATAAAAATCCCAAAGTAAGTGATTACAATTCATCAATAGAATTGGGAGAGCACTCCCTAAAAATAGTGATGATACTTTGCATCTATTAGATCCTGTAATTATCGAAGCCACTTCAGTGCATTTATTGCCTATTCCAGGATCAACTATTGGAACCCAGAGAGAAGTATCTAAATTGGTCAGTATGATTAGTAAAACTACAAATATATTAGTAAAAATTCAATCAAGAGATGGGTGAACTGAGGACCACAGTATTACAATATAGAACTATAGATTATTTGTTGCTCAATCACAAATTTGGTTATCAACAATTATGTGCATGTGTTGATCACTGTGTCAGATCACTTTCTCATACTATTGACATAGAGTCAATGGATTCAACCAGGGCCTCTATTAAGGCTGCTATTTTTTCTTCTTAGAAATAATTCTTAGAATAAAACTTAGAAATGGGGAGATGTAAAGAACATAAGAGCCTTGTGCACATGGATAAGTGCTAGAGAATCCAGCAAAGTTAAACACACGGCTTACCTCTTCAATGGAATGAGGTGCAAAGCTGTTCTTCCTGGAACACTAGAGATTATGTTGTTTTAGAACCTGGTTACTTTTTGCTATCTGATGAGACAGGCTCTGCCTTATCCCCAAGAATTTGTTTTTATTTATTTGTAGTAGGTAAGACCCATAAAGCCAAGGAAATTGGCCCAAATTAGTTGTCAGGGCATACAAAGAATGTACTTCCTTATGAGCCAACCTGAAGTCTGCTTGAGGGCCTAGCAATAGGTGCTGTCAGCATTCCTGATCACTGTCAGAGTTCCTGATTGTGCCCAGCCAATGAGGGAAGACCACGCAATGCCACCAGATTGGGACACAGCCTGGGTGATGAGAGGAGGGTATACAAGGCCTTCCCTGTTATTGAATAAATGATTCTGTTGTTTGCCTTCAACTGACTCCTGGTATCTGTGCCATTGATGTCCACCTCCTCACACCCTCCCTACAAGGGAGCTGTTAGTGTCAAGCAACATCTGGCATCCAACATGGGGTTTCTGTTACTTTCTCCTTCCCAGTGCAGATTTTGATCATCTCCCTCCCTTCACTTATGGTGCTTGACAGCACCCCCTAGATGGTGTGTTTTGGTGAGAAGGACATTTGGTTTTGCGTTCTTTTGGTCCTTCAACAGGTAAACATTGGGACCTCCATTTCTTTCCTTCTTTTGTGTTGTCTATCATGTTTGTCTGGCCATCCCATTAGGAAGGCACATTTTTTTTTCTGTTTCCGTTCAACCAACAACTCCACAAAAGGACTGGTAATCCAGGAGGGGTACCTAGAGACACCTTGTAGGCATAAGACCATGGCCTAAAAAAAACCACATAAGTGCCCTACTAAGCACGAGACATAAGGGTCTGATACAAATTTTCACCCATTAACAGTCATCTTCTATTGTCTGCTTTCTATTTCCCTCTAAAAGATGGGTAACCTTTTCATCACCCCTATCACTTCCATGTCAGATATCTCTATGATATTCAATGATAAGAAGACAGTCAGTTTGAGCCCTGCGAAATGTGTCAAGGAGAATGCAGCTGTCATTAAACCATGTGCTGCTCCAGCTTCTGCTCCACCACCACTGTGGGCAGCCATGCCCCCACCACAGAATTCTTTGGGTGATATACTCCAGTACACATCTCCCTTAGGAGGTGGCTACTCTCCTGCAGGGCCAGGCATCCTACAACTCTCACAGCCTACACCACTGTCAGTCTGTAGGCCCATATAAGCCTTCCCTGTCAAGGTGAACAGCTAACACATGAAATTTTCCAATTAAGTCAGACAAAGACAGAGGTTATAGCCTTTGACTCTTTATTTTCTGAAAAGGTTTGGTTGATTAAAAAGGCTGTTTGATCCCTCCTGGATTTTAACTCATGTTTTGATTGGCAAGGTGATGCTTTTAATCTTTTTCCTTTTTAAGTCTCATACAGCACACCCAGCAACAGGCAGAAGCTAAGGCGACTCTACAGTTGTTAATGGCTCTTAGACATCCAACACATAGCCCTCCACAGCAGGTTGTGTATGCCTGGCTTTCTGAAATTGATAAAGGCTACTGACTGACCCTCCCCCCTATGGTGATATTTTCTTTTGTACCAAAATGTTATATGTTAATAAATAAAGTTGCCTAGGGGTCAGAGCTATTAGCAAGCCATAGCCAGAGTCTGGCGTGGTGGCGCACACCTTTAATCCCAAAACTCGGCAGGCAGAGCTAGATAGATCTTTGTGTGTTCAAGGATATAGCTAGTATTGGAGACACAGACTCCAATGTGTGTCTGGAGGTCTGTACAAACAAGCAGTGACGAGGCAGTCAGGTGGTTGGGTTTACGACCAATGAGAAGGCAGAACAGAATTCTATTTAAAGACGAACGCACAGGAAATACCTCCCTTTTCTCGGAGAGGTTGCTTTGGCAAAAGAGGCTAGCCAGCGGCAAGTGGGTAAGGCTCTTATCTCTGACCTCTTGGGTTTTTCTCTTTACCTTGGCTTTGTGTTTCTTCTTTAATACGTCTACACCCCCCTCAGGGTGACTCCCCAGGGATGAACGCTCTTTGATGGCTGATAGTGTTTGGCAAGCCAACCTAAGACAGGCACAATCTAATTGCTGAGCAACTCTGAGGCAGAGTAAAGACAGCCTGGGCATAGAACTCTGACTCCTGCCGAGCACCTATGTAATAAAATAAAAGTGTGGATATGTGGTAGGACAGGCCCATAGGGTCGAGCAAAATTGGCTCAAACCAGTTGCCAAGACAAGCACAGAATGTACTTCCTCAAGGGCCAATCTGGAGTCTGCCTGAGGGCCTAGAAACAGGTGCTGTCAGAGTTCCTGATCCTGTGGAATCTGCCTGAGGGCCAAGCAAGAGGCACTGTCAGAATTCCTGATAGTGCACAGCCAATGAGGGATGACCACGCAATTCCAACAACCTTTTTAGGATAAGTACTCACAGAATCTAAATGCCACTCTCTAGAAAAAGTTAGTGGTAGAACATGGAAGTTGGGAAGGAAGAATTGACTTGACATTTCAAAATTTTTGTTGTATCCAAAATAGAAAAGTTTGAAACATGAATACACAAAAGTAATGCTACAAGATTATGTTTAAGAGAATATTCTGATGCTGGGTGGTGGTGGCACATGCCTTTAATCCCAGCACTCGGTAGGCAGAACCAGGCAGATCTCTGTGAGTTTGAGACCAGCCTGGTCTATAGAATGAGATCCAGGATGGGCACCACAACTACACAGAGAAACCATGTCTCAAAAAAAAAAAAAAGAGAGAATATTCTTCCAGCTAGAAGATGAATGAAAATCAGGAAAAGCCACAATTTCTATGATAAGAAACTTAACAACAATGGTAACCTATCCACAACAAAACTGTGAGACATAACGGACATCCTTTTACAGATTATTCCTCTGTAAATATTCTGGCACACATAAGTAAAATAAGCCAGTGAAAGTAAGTGCCAGGTCATATGATCTACAGTTATGATCTGTATGTTATTGTATTGATTTTGCATTTTTGATTGTTAATAAGCAAACAATAACTGCTGGCAGACATGGGCTTGTGAACAGGATTGCAAAACTGAACCAACCTAGATACTTTAGGGCTATCTCAACTTTTAAAAAAAAATCAAAAATATATTTGTCAAATGGAAATCAGATTTGATCAAGGGAGACCTCCTGAACCTTGACAGGTGAGCTCTATTAACAAAGATTACAGCTGGTCTTCCCAGGACTTGGCCATTATCTCGAATTTTCTCTCTGGGACCCTAATCATGCTTCATTCACAGACAGCAGGAAGCAGTCTAGAGAAAACAACACCCACATTTTCAAGAGTAGGGGGAGTGTGGGAGGCTTTTGGTCATTTGTTGGGTTATGAGTGTTTGTTATAATTTAGGGAAATATAGGATAAAAAACACAACTATTAATTTCAGATATGTTGGCATAGATTTTGGTCAATTGATACAAATTTAAGTTAATTTTTTTTCATTTTGGTTTTTCAAGACAGGGTTTCTCTATGTAGCTTTGCACCTTTCCTGGAACTCACTCTGTAGCCCAGGTTGGCCTCGAACTCACAGAGATCCACCTGCCTCTGCCTCCCAAGTGCTGGGATTAAAGGTGTGCACCACCACTGGCTGGCTTTAAGTTAATTTTGTTACACTGTATGTATATATTTCTACTATTGTTTGGGATATTGTATTTATGCAGTTCATTTAAAAATGCAACATATAGCCGGGTGGTGATGTTGCACACCTTTAATCCCAGTACTCCAGAGGCAGAGGTAGGCAGATCTCTGATTTCAAGCCCAGTTTGGGCTACAGAGTTTCAGGACAGGCTCCAAAAGCCACACAGAGAAACCCTGTCTCAAAAAAACAAAAAACAAAATAATGCAATGTATAAATAAAAAAATGAGGTTAGTAGTTAATGTATAATAAGCAAACTTGTAGTCACATTAAGTATGTGTTCTGGGTGAAATAGGTATGTTTCAGATAGATAAATGATCTTCCTAATACTTCAAAGACATACAAAACATGGCATTTAAATGTTTTGTTAACCTTAGGTTGTTCATGACAATGAGACACATCTGCTCCTGGCAGCAACAATTAACTTCAGAGATGATGGGCATCTAAGAAACTCCCTATGGAGTTTCCTTTCATTGTGGCAAGGTTAGCCACTGGACAAAGAAACTGCACTTGCTTTTGACTGCTGACAATGTGCTGTGCAGACTAGACATGCAGGACACACAGGAAAAAGACTGTTGAACTTTACCAAAACAAGGCAGGACAATCCTTCAAAATTCCTGCCTCACAGAAGAGTCTGCCACATATTCTGCAGGATACAGAGCAAAGTGACTGAGGAACTTTGCCAATACATGGCGGGACAGTCGTTCAAATTCCTTGCTTCACTCAAGAGTTTGAAGGATATTCTGGACCTGCAGGCTGAAGATGGATGCCCCAACATTGCAGAGGAGCTTTGTGTGAATGTTGAGGCAGCCAAATGTCTCTGTTGTTAAATAATATTACACCCTTCTGGGTCTTTGATGGAGCTGAAGACTAGATAGTTATAGTTGCAGCTTTCCTTTGTTATGATAGGTGTAAAACTTTGGACTCACTAAGATAGGATAAAAAATGCATTATTTTCTCTGAATAGGCTAACTGCAAACAGACAGAATATTTAAAAAGTAATTTTTACTTGATAACTGTTTTGTTGTGTATAGTTTTACTATGTTAAAGTTAAAACCTTTCATTTTTACTTAGAAAAATGGGGGAAATGATGTAGAAAACTATTTTAAGGTGTGTTGCATTTGTTTATACTGTGGAACATTTGTTTAATGGTGCAAAGATATTCAGAGCTGCTGGTAGCAAAAGACCATGGGAGTATACAGCAGTGACAACTAGTGTTGAGAAGGTCAACCTATCAGAACTAAGGGTTCTGTTAGAGGAAACCGTCATGCAAGGCATTATGGAATTACTGCCTTTTGAATGAATTGGATGTTTCTTGTTGTAAACTTCTTGTGCAATAACAGCTATGAGTCTCCCCATTTACCATGCATCTCCATGTTATGTGTACATGTAATCTCATGATTGCATCTCAATCGTGGGCACAAGTTTCCCTATACATTTGGAGTAATTGGACAACTGTCCTCAGCTGTGTTTATTTTTCACTAACATACATCTGACCAGGGCCATTCTCCAGACAAATATATTTCAGCTTAGATACCTTTTTATCCAAGGACAAATGCAGATAGATAAACATTAGCTCATCTCACTTACAGATAAGAGAAAATAACCACTAGCAATTAAATCCTCAACTCCTTACCTGCATCTCGGTTAATTTACACAAGACCCTAATTTAAGAGATTTATTGATCACATTTCTGGGATGATGTTTTAACCACTTGCTAGTTACTGAGTTAAGGTAGTTATTTCCCACTGACCAAAGGATATTTCTAATAAGGCCAGGCTGATGATAGGTGCCAAGCTTCGTTTCTTGTGCAAAAAAGTTTTACTTTAAAAGTGACTAATACTGACATATATAGACTCCTAACGTTTTACCTAACTACTTCAAGTTTATAGTTTGAGCACAGAAATTCCTTTTGGATGATATACATAATTAATAAATAAATCTTTTTTTTTAAAAAAAAAGAGCTGAACAGCCAATAGCAAGGTGGGAGAAAGGACAGGTGGAGCTGGCAGGCAGAATAAATAGGAGAAATCTGGAAGGAGCAAGAAGAGAGAAGAAGGAGCCAGAGAAGGAGGAGGATGCTAGGGGCCAGGCATCCAGCCACACAGCCAGCTATGGAGTAAGAGTGAAAGTTAGATATACAGAAGTAAGAAAAGGAAAAAGCTCAGAGGCAAAAGGTAGATGGGATAATTTTAAGCTAAGGAAACCTGGCAAGAAACAAGCCGAGCTAAGGCTGGGCATTTATAATTAAGAATAAGCCTCCATGTGTGATTTATTTGGGAACTGGGTGGCAGGCCCCAGAAAGAGCAAAATCATCAAAAACAATCCCACTTCAATGAAAAGATGGCTTTGGAGTTGGGTTATGGCTGCCCCACCTCTAGACCCAAGCATGCTTGTTTAAAGGTTTCCTCCAAATCTCTATCCCATCAAGAGAGCCACCTGACTATGTGACAAAGAAAGGAGAGCAAAACAAAATAAAGGGGCAGAACATTCCAAATGGGGACTATTGCTAATTATCTACAACTCTTTTGGTTTGCTTTTAACTCTCTAAAACATTTGCTAAGATATAAATCTTATTTCAAGATATGTAAACATAGTGAGTATGATTAAAAACCCATAAAATCTGTAACAAAAAGGTTAATTTGTAACACAGGGGTTGACAAGCAAAAATCTATACATAAGTAATCTTAGAGGAAACATGTGGCTTGCTGCCTTCTTATCTGCTGTCCCCTATTGGGATGGAGACAGAGACAGGACTAGCAACTATCTCTGCTAGGGCTGGAAAGGATGGATTTTGCCATATGACTTCACTCCTACATGGATTAAAAGTGACCACATGGCCAGCTGGTGCTGGCACATGTCTTTAATCATAGCATTCTGGAGGAAGAGGAAAGTTTATCTCTGTCTTACCTTTGTCTACAGAGTGAGTTTCAGGATGGCTAGGGCTCTTACACAATGAAACCCTGTCTCAAAATAAGACAAAAAAAGTGACCACATGGCATAAGCCAACCAGGGAAAAATAACTCCTCCTAGCTATGAAGCCCAAGCTAAATGATTCCTCCATTACTTTTGATTAGGCTAATGAGCCTCCCTCTTATTGACCTCAACCCACAGTCCCTTCTTTCCCTCTCTGGCCTCTTTGGTCTCCCTTTCTCCATCCTCACTGACAGGCTGACCAAATCAACCCTTTCAGGCACCAACTTTCAGCCTGCCAGCAGCCATTAGTCATCTGGCTCTGCCATGAGACACCTTTACATATCCCTACCTGGACTAAATTGACCAGTTCTACCTTTGTGGGAGGTTGCCTGGGTGATGGCTTGGTCAGGGTACATATCCACTTCTCATCATGTGAATTCTCTCAAATAGAAAAGAGACTGGGGTCCTACACTGCTAATTCTTCCACCTTGATAAAGAATTACAGTATATTACATAACCTCATGTTTCTATGATTCTCACCAACCCCAAGGTGCACAGGTGAAGTCTGGAACCAGGATAGGGCACATGCAGGCAAAATACAGCAAATTAATGCCCCCACCCAGCCAGAGCTAAGACATTACTTGACCAGGACCCTGAGTGGAATTACAATACCCCAGGGTACATCCTTGCTAAGGATCAGTTTATAACTTGACTCCTGGCCAGTCTCCACAAAGCTGCTTTTAAAGCAGTAAATTATGAGAAAGACCAAGAGTTCAACCAGGATAAACACAGAAACCAGGCTCAAATCCTAGACCCCCTTACAAAGGCCCTCTTACAAGATACCAATCACAAGATCCCAGATGGAAAACAACTCCTTACAACCTAATTCACCCAAAGTTTCCCAGATATCAGGGCTAAACTTAAGGTCAAGGCAAAAGACCCCTTACTCTGCAGGTAGAAGTCCTAGTCACAGGCTTCAAGTTGTACCTTTGGAGAAATGAAAAAGCCTGAAAACAAAAATATCTGATGCTGGCTAAGGGCTTTCAGCCACCCATAGAAGCTGCCAAGGCACCCAAAGCCCAGGAACCTCAAAATCCCTGTTTCAGGCGTAGTCAGGAGGATCACTGGACCTGGCTCTGTTCAAACCCTCATGCACCATTATGACCATTCCCATAATGCCATCCAGAGTAACACTGAGCCAATGACAGTCCTCATGTCCTTCATGGTGTGAGGACACCAATCCCAGATCACCCTCCAGCTGATCTCTGAAGTCTGGCCATGAATGACTGAGGGGTCGCTTGGCCCAACCAGTGCTATCACCAACGAGGAGCCTTGGGGAGTCATCACAATATCAGGGCAATCCATCTCCTTCCTTCAGTACTGAGGGAGTTTTGATAACCCACCTCTCCTTTTCTATTGCTGGAATAGGGGAACAGTCTTACCAGCTTTATTCTTAGGGGTATTCCCCTTCCCCAATCCTTCCTTCCTGGTAGTACCAACCTGGTCTATGCCCTGGCTGGGAAGGAACCTGCTAGCTAAGGGAGGAACCTCTATTTCTTTTGTTTCCTTTCATCTGCTTGACCCCAGGTTCACTGGACATCCTCCTCCTTCTCCAAACCACACAGCCTCACAAACCTTTTCCCTTACTGGTTTCCAAGTTGGATTCCAGCATATGGGACACCCAAAACACCTCCATAACCAAACATTCTTCCGCTCTCATTCAATTACAAAACCCTTTCACACCTATCGAGGAGAAAAGGCGTGATGTAGCCAGCCTGCCTGATTCTGGTTGTTTGGAAAGTTTTGACTCTGTTTTCTGTATGCAGATGGGTCTGTGTTTTCTGGTGTATCTGTAAGTTCCTTATAAACATGGGAGCCGAGATGGAAATTGGTCAGGAAAGTTTAATGTATGATGGTGGCCACTGCATGTTTTATTTCTGGCTGGTCTTCTTTAAGTGTGTGAGGGTCCTGTGTTCTGTGTTTAATGGTTTTGTTTTTGCATTCTCTGCCACTGTTAGCAGCAAGACACCAGCACTAATGCTGCTTGGAATGACTGCTCTGATGGTCAGAGTGCAGAATTTATCTCTGGGTTTTCAAACTGGATTAAGCTTACCAAAGATAGGGACTGGGTCTACAAAGATGCATAGTAATGACAGCTTATATTTATAAGGCTACCCACCAGAGGAATTCATATCTGATGGAGGTTAAGTCCATAAGCAGGGCTCATGGAAAATACTGCCTGTAAATAACTGGCTGAGTCTATCTGTGATTCTCTTATGTCATCCCATGGTTTCTCTTTAAAACAGTTTGGGAATTGCCCCACAATCCTTGGCAGTATATTCCTCATTTTCTGGGCACTATCATTCCTGTGTACTAATAGAAGGATGACTTCTCCCAATACGGTTGTTCTGGTAAATAAAACAAGCTCTCACAGTCCAGTCTTTTGTTCCACAATATAGTGAGAAACTTTGAAGCCTGTTCTCTATCAATAGCCTTACTGACAGGACAGTTTGGCCAGACAGAATGTCCTTGTGGAGAGAGCACAGGAGGAACTTTCACAGATTTTATTCATGAGCGGAATTGCAGATGTCTGGTCTTATTAAATCAAAAGTCCTTCACAAGATTAATGGTGTCTTAGGGCAGTATTGCAGGTGTCTGTCTGTGTTGTATCATAATTCTTCAAGAGATCAATAGAGACTTATCTTGCCCTAAGCTTCCTCTGCCAGCCCTGCCATTATCCGGATTGGCAACACCTCCCATGGTCTGACTCAAATAGAAATTAACGCTTTGTTTATAACTTACACACCAGCTATTGATGCAAGATCTAAGTTCAGATTACTAATTGTTTATCTTCAGTCCTAGATTTTATGTGAATAACAGATAATTAACCAGCTAATTATCTAACCTAGTTCAGAAGGGATTTAGCATGGGAAAAGGGTCGGCAGCCTGCCAGAGTTATGAGATAGTTGCTAAGTTACTAGGTCCACTCCCTAGGTTCTGGGCCTACTGTAGGGCAGAAAATGTATTCTTAGATCTGAAATGTTCCCTTTTTTATGCAGCCAGCTTTTGGTGAAACTGCTGAAACGGTCAGTGCTACTTGCTTCCTCTTTGTTTATGCAGCACGCCATGGTTACTCACTGTATCTGCTTTTGCAGGAAGATGCTTCTCCAGAGCCCCTACAAGAAAGCAGTTCTCCCTGCTTTTTTTGCCATTTTGCATTTCTACTGACCACAAAATATCAGCCTACACTATTAGTTACACTTAATATAAAGCACGTATACTTTGCCTTTTCCTTAGATCTCTCAATGGTTTAGTCTCCTCCCTTTGTAACCCACGCAGTGACCTCTTTAAAAGATAGTCAGAACCTTTACAACCACAGCAGCACTGATAAGCTTTTGCTATGTGTGACTTTTATTGTATCTTCAAAGGATGCCTCTGTAACTTATTTTATTTTTTTGCTTTTTCTGAGACAGGGTTTCTCTTTGTAGCCCTGGCTGTCCTGAAACTCACTCTGTAGACCAGGCTGGCATTGAACTCACAGAGATCAGCCAGGCTCTGCCTCCCAAGTGCTGGGATAAAGGCATGTGCCATGCCCACCACCTGACTGCAACCTTTTTTATTACTAACAACTTGTTAATGAATGGATATACATAAGCTTGGGAATTTCTAACAGCAGAACAATAAAGAGCACACAGAATGAAGAGCATTGACCATGTGATATGGTATTACACAAATATTTTTCTTCCCTTGCTCCTGGGAAGGTTTTCTCTGAGGAAATCTGGGTAGAGGCTAGGAGCTGGACTCTTAGACCCTACAGATAGGGTTTAAAACAATGCTTGTGTGGTGATATTTTATTTGTGCTGAAATGTGGTGATATTTTATTTGTATGTTAATAAATAAAGCATGCCTGGTGATCAAGGGGTAAAAGGGGCAGCCATTTTTAAGTAAACATAGAAAGCAGGCAGTGGTAGCACATGCCCTTAATCCGATCACTTGGCAGGCAAGGTCTCTGTGTGTTCAAGGCCATACTAGGGAACACAGCCAATCGTGGTGACACATGCCTTTAATCCCGGTACCAACCATAGAGACCTGGAGGTCTGTACAGACAGGCAGCGACAAGGAAGTGAAGTAGCTGGGCTAAGAGCCAATGAGAAGGCAGAACAGCAAGTCATAAAGGCATGGGTAAGACAGGAAGTAGCTCACTTTTGGTAGCTGCAAGGCTGGAGAAGTAAGGTTTGGTGGATATCACTATATCCCTAATCTCTAAGGCTTTCACCCCTATATTTGGCTCTGTGTTTCTTATTTAATAAGACCGTTTAGAAATTTGTCTACGTGCTTGCTTAATGTGTTATTAAAGCTACACCTCCATACATTGATATACAAGAATGTACCTCTGGCTGCAGCTCAATTGCTTTTACACAAATCAAAGAAGTTAATCTTTCAGTCACCTATCACTGTCTTCTCTCTACACTCCCTGTCCCAGCTTCTAACATACAAAAGTCTCCAAACACTACTCCCTTCCAGAGTTCTCTTGTCTTCAAGTAGCATTGGTAGAAGTTGGCATATTTACCTTCAGCCATGCAATGTCTCAACCAGTCAAACAGACTCAAGCTGCTGATATGACTCTCTTTAAGGTGTATACAAATCATCTGTTTCTGCTGGCTTCAACCACCCATCAGAGTTGGTTCCAAATTCTAGAGTCTGCCTCATCAGATGCCTATTCCCTCCTCCTGATCTAGCCATTCATCTCTCCTCGCCTCCTCAGTAAGTATTCTCTCTCTGGCTCCTGGAGCCTGCTACACTTTCTGGAGCCCTACCATATGGAAAAACCTCAACTTATTAAGATACTTGCTCCTCTCCCTCTACTCGTGTCCCCGCGACCCCCGCTGTGTTCTCTGCACCCAGGTCTGCACCCCGGCCAGCGACTGCAGCTTAGGGTCGCCTTAGGGAAGTTTTCAGGTCTCCAAATACCCGTGCCAGTCTTCCTCACCCAGAGCCCCCATGCCGCTGCCGGACTCCAAAATGTAAAGGTGGAATCTCTGTAGCTTCAGCCTGGTTCCATGGACCTCCTCCTCCTCCTGACCCAGCCCAATACACTCCGGCTTCTGGTTCCACATTTCCTCTAAACCCGCCTACCACGATCTCTTTTGCTTTATTAGTTTACCAATTCTCCCCAGACCCCCTCAGATTCTTTTCTCTTAAATCACCCTGACCACTCTCTCTGTCCCTCCCACTGCCTCTCCAGCTGCCTTCCTCACAGCTCCAGCTGTCAGGCCACCTTGTAGCTGCTCTGAAAGCCTCTGGACAGACTTGCTGCCAGCCTAGACCAGAACTGGATCAGGAGAACCCTGCACCTGTTATCTGACCCCAACAGTGAGTTCTGAACCCTTCAGATACAAGTTACCCTGCCTAATTTCTCATCTTGGGAAAACAGCCTCCTGGGTTAAAAACACAGACAGAGCAAAAGAAAACAAACACCCTAATTCTGATGCTCAAGTCCCATTCCCAACACAAATTAAAACTAAGATAAAAAGAATTTAGCTGAAATCATAAACAATACCTGTAACCCCTAAGGAGAGCAATTTAAACGATATCCACTATACAGAACTCAAAAAGATGAGTCATGTTCAAGGAGGTAAAAGCATGTAAAGCATGGGAATCAACTCAAAGAGGAGAGGAGGAGGAGGAGGAGGAGGAGGAGGAGGAGGAGGAGGAGGAGAAGGAGGAGGAGGAAGGAAATAAGGAGAAGAGGGGGAAAGGGCATGGCCTGCCATTCTCCAGACTGAACGCAATTATAGTAATCAGTAACCCAGAGCAACTGTCTCACCTGCACTGGGCTCACTCAACACCAGCCCTAGGCACAGTCAGTCTATGAAGGGGAGAGGCTCATAGAGCCCCACCCTTTACCTCTCAACTGTCTTTAATTGTGTCTCCTCATTGCACCCCAGTCAGAATGGCCATCACCAAGATAAATAACAAAATCTGACATGAATGTAAGGAGAGGAACAATATTATGCACCACTTTTGGGAATATAAACTAGAGTGGCCACTTTGGAAAATCTGGGAGACCAGCTCCCACATTTATTTATCACAGGAACTCTTGAGGAATGAGGAATAAGAGACTTAGGTAGAAATAAAGAGGAGAGAGAACCAGAGAGAAACGCAGGATAGCCTTGGGTGGGCCTGGATCTTTATCCAATGCCCAGAACTTTATTTCAAAGGTCTGTTTATAACAATGCCAGGGGGAGGAGGGGCAAAGGACTTCCCCCTTGCAGGAAACAGCCAAGTGTAGACCCTTACAAACACCTGGTACTCAGGCCCGTGGTCCAATCAACCTCTTATGCAGTCCTGCTGGGTAAAGCCATTAAAAACTTGGTGAGATCCAGGTGATGGTGGTGCACACCTTTAACCCCAGCACTCGGGAGGCAGAGGCAGGATGATCTCTGTGAGTCTGAGACCAACCTGGGCTACAGAGTGAGTTCCAGGAAAGGCACAAAACTACACAGGGAAACCCTGTCTCGGGAAAAACAAAAACAAAAAAACCAACAACAAAAAACATTTTTTTGGTGAGCTCCAACAGGAAAACAAGCTAGATTTTTCTCAAGAAATGAGAAATAGGGACAAAGGAGCGCCGCCACCTCTACCGCCGCGACGGTCCGGACCGCGGTCGCCCAGGGACTTTGAATATGTCGGGGATTGCCCTAAGCCGACTTGCCCAGGAAAGGAAAGCTTGGAGGAAGGACCACCCTTTTGGCTTTGTGGCTGTCCCAACAAAGAACCCTGATGGCACGATGAACCTGATGAATTGGGAGTGTGCTATCCCTGGAAAGAAAGGGACGCCATGGGAACGAGGCTTGTTCAAACTGCGGATGCTTTTCAAAGATGACTATCCGTCCTCACCACCAAAATGTAAATTTGAGCCGTCACTGTTTCACCCAAACGTGTATCCTTCTGGCACAGTGTGCCTGTCCATCCTGGAGGAAGACAAGGACTGGAGGCCAGCTATCACGATCAAGCAGGTCTTATGAGGAATACAGGAACTTCTAAATGAACCAAATATTCAAGACCCAGCTCAAGCAGAGGCCTACACAATTTACTGCCAAAACAGAGTGGAAAATGAGAAAAGGGTTAGAGCACAAGCGAAGAAGTTTGCCCCTTCATAAGCAGCGGCCCTATGGCTCCAGGACGAGGAAGGGATTGGCTTGGCAAGAACTTGTTTACAACCTTTTGCAGATCTAAGTCGCTGCGTACAGTTACTAGTCCCCTGGGAGGGTTGAGTGGGTGCCATTTTCCAATTCCGCTGAACTGTCCCAGTTTTTCATACAGGGTCTCTTCCTTCAGTCTTTTGTATTTTTGATTGTTATGTAAAACTTGCTTTTATTTTAATATTGATGTCAGTATTTCAACTGCTGTAAAATGATAAACTTTTGTACTTGGTAAGCCCCTAGGAGCTAGTTTCTTCACGCTGGGAGGCAGGCATGCTTCCCACTGTTCAGAGCTCTGGCCTCCCGCTGGCTGGATGACAGAACCACACTGTCCCTCCCCACCCTCGTCCTCCTCAGAAACCTGGGCTGTTGCTTATGAGCCTCAGATCCAAAGTTGGCCAGCGTCTCCATTCTGCACCACTTCCTTTGTGTTTATATGGCGTTTTGTCTGTGTTGCTGTTTAGAGTAAATAAACTGTTTATTTAAAAAAAAATGAGAAATAGAAGTACCATATATGCTACATTGTTTGGCCATT
Organism: Peromyscus attwateri; assembly: GCA_902168425.1. Lineage (NCBI taxonomy): Eukaryota > Metazoa > Chordata > Mammalia > Rodentia > Cricetidae > Peromyscus > Peromyscus attwateri. The sequence continues at coordinate 39,801 of CABHPP010134945.1, forward strand.
TATCCAAGATGGTCTCCTGGTTGTTCTCTACAGTTCTATATGTACACCCATACCCATCAACACAGACTAAAGAAATGAGACTCCAGGATTCCCAGATCTTTTTATAGATTCTAGCTAAGAAATAGAGTTTTCATTATTATAATGAGGACCATGTTTCTCTGGTG